>JABUQX010078734.1:0-5000 GCA_015478945.1 Trachelipus rathkii
GTGGTGTATTCCTGCCTCTACTTTTTTCAGTTATTGCTCCTCTGATTACCAAGTGGATATCTTCATAATGAAGAAGGTCGCTGTATTACCGTTTAACGAGTATGAGAAAATGAAATGTAATACTACTTCCTCGTTGCAGAGAGCCCACACTCAGCCTACACAACCACAGCCTTACGGGGTGTCGTCCTCACTGCAATTTTTCCACCCCCAAATCATCAGCATCATTTCTCTCTAGAGAATCAAGCAACCCTTTTGAGTCGCTGCAACAAATTCAAACCAGCCAGCTCTGCCTTCCAGCTTGATCGACCTCAGAGTTTGAACAGGAATAAGCAATTACGAGCTAAGAGGTGTATCCGGATATTAAATTCAGACTTAACATCCATGAGAACGTATCTTATACAAGATGCAATGCAGAAATTATTAAGTCTCAAGGATTTGCATCTAAAGGACCACTAAATAAGTCTGACGTAAAGGAAACAACAATTTTGCCACAAGAAGTAAAACCCGAGATGAAGATAGAAAGGACCAGCTTTAAGAAATATCCTAGAGAGAGCCTTGCCATCAGGGCTACGCAGATCCTAGGTCTAACTGCTCTATAATATTTTTAAAAGAGCAAATACTGATGAAGTTAGGCCAAATCATTATGATGATGAGATAGTTTATTATAGGGTCAACATTTGGATTTTAATAGCTGAATCTCTCACGTGATTGGAAGAAGGAGGAGCTGGTAACAGATGGGCCTACAATCAGCAAGAGCTTCAGACATAAATTTTCCACGCTCTTTAATCTTGAACACACCGCAAGTAGCAGACTGATGTATTCCTAAATTGCGCCGAGGCCTCTGATTCTAGTCCTTCAGCATGTCTACGCTTCAGATAAATTCAAACGGGTGGTTAAAGGAAGAATAAGAAAAAAGCCGTACCCCAGTCTTAAATGGATTAATTCATAGTCACGCTGTGGTGATATTAATATTATTAATTCAATTATATATATATAATATATATATATAATATATTATACATATATAATAGTTATATATATATATTTATATATATTATCTATACTATATATATATATCTATATATAATTTGTTCATTGTTCTAATTTGCTTCTCGTGATGAATAAATAAATTCATTCACCATTATCAATCAGAATATATCATTTTCCTTTTACCATATATATTATAGTATATACTATATATATATTATATATATATATAATAGTATATATATAAATATATATATATTATATATATATATATATATATAAAATGTTTTTACTCATGCCAGTAGACACCATGGAGGCTAAGGAAGTGGTTGATAAGTATTATTACGATGTGAAGGAGCCTAATAGCTATGGTGGATTCACAAGGTTTGCCTCGAGGTTTCCGGACATTGGACGGAAAGAGTTGAAAGCATATCTAGAAGGTGAGGAGGCTTTCACTCTACATAAACCTGTTCGCAGAAAATTTCCTACCCGGAAAACCATAGCCCCCTGTCTCGATAGCGTATGGCAGCTGGATTTATCCGAAATGGTTAAATACAGCTTCGTAACTAACGGGGGGTATCAATACATACTTTCACCATTGATGTGTAATTCTAGATATCATTATGGTTCAAACCTTTAAAAGATAAAAAGTCCGGAAGTGTATCTGACGCGTTGAGAGAAATTATAGAGGGTGACAAGCGATGGCCTAGAATGCTGTGGACTGACCAAGGCAGTGAGTTTCTAGGCCGTGAATTTCAAGATTAGTTAAAGAGCCGAACATGGGGTAATTAGCATCATTCTCAGTGAATAAAGCAGCTATAAAGTTGAAAGAGTACAGCGTTCGCTATCAAGAGAAAATGCACGGTACTTTACCCGCATGCACACTTTTAAGTATATTGACATACTACAAGACCTTGCTCATTCTTATAATAGATCGTTCCATAGAACTATAAAATCTACCCCTCTAGAAATGTCGAAAATAAACCCTACGATGGTGGATCATTCACAACGAAGAGTCAGGAAAATAAAGGATAATTCGGGTGTGTGCTTAGGCGATTATGTACGAGTCTCCAGACAGGCGGAAAGGTTTAGGAAAGGCTACGAGTCAGGGTGGTCTACAGAGGTTTTTTCAAAGTTCACAATATTCGAGACTTCCCTTACGATGCTTAAAATTATTATTATTTGGAGGATTTATACGGTGAAAAATAAAAGGAGGATTCTCTAAACAGGAAATACAAAAAAATACGCTTCAATCCTGAAAGTAATGTGTATAAAATTGAAAAGATATTAGGCTCGAAAGGAAAGGGGCGAAATAAACAGTACTTGGTTAAATGGATAGGATATCCTGACAAGTTTAACTCGTATATAAAAGCAAGTGAAAATTAAGAATCATTAATCAGTATTCATCTGAGACATCGGCTGAGTAACAGAGTACTTTCTATTTAACCTCTGCCTTCATCGGCTTTCGATGAATCTACATCCTCGTGATATCGTCTATTATATAGCTCGTCGAGGCTTCTACTGCGACGCAGCGAGAGCTACTGAATCCCTATTTGCATTGAAAGAGCGTCTATGAAGCGGGCTGTTGTGAAGTGATAGGAAATAGACTTCTCAGGATGTGGAAAATGGTCCCGCAATAATCTTTTGAATGCATGTTTACAGAAGTGTAGATTGTGTTGAAACACTATTAGAAGTGAAGAACACAGGCGCTTTAAACCGTGTCACTATGGGAACAAGAGAATACTTTTATGAAAGAATTGTAATGAGGAAATCCTATTTTAAGTCAGTTCCTGCAATGTTCAGTTATTTAAATACGCTTTTAGCAACTAGTAATATGTGTAGAGATCTAATTTACAATACAGATATTCATCCCTCCGATGATGAAGTATTAATTACTTTGAGATCAACGGCAGGCATTAACCTTAGAGACATCGATGTGTTTTTCCTCAGGAGATCGTCATGGGCAGGGAAACACGTTCACCGAACGTGAGGTTTGTGGTTAAGATGTCCTCCATGATCGTAACCTACCCTATGCCTGAAGAAGGGATTATGAAAACAGTAGAAAACGAACATATAACCAGGGAAGATTTAATCGACGAGCAAGACAGGGTGTTACATTATACTTGTATCACCTCGAGATGCTCAAACATCCTGGAATGGCATACGTCTACACTGATATAGTGGAACACCAGTATGTGGGCGATACTACAGCTCCTCTATTGAGGGTAGTTTATTTTCCTCAAGAAGTAAGGTAATAACATTCGCAAGATGTGCACTATCTCTCACTGAACAGGTCATCGATCGGCTCTATAAGAGTACATATAGAGGAACGTGGAAGGCCCGGCCATACCCCATTTACAAGTGCACATTGATTGCTAAAGGTCACATAGAAAAAGAAACGACCTGTCAATGCAGCTCATGAAATGATGGAAATCATTTTTTAATCAGAATTGAAAATCTCATCTATATGCTACTGAATTCATTCAAGAAATAGATGACTCCTGCAGGATATATAAGGGACATAATCAATTGCATTTTTTTCATTCATTGGTATACTCTTGCAGTGTAAAGATAGTATAGAAAAGAAGCTCCAGCTACATAAGTAATAAGCATGGAGAGAGTATTCATTGGAACGAGATCACAGAGAGGATACGGTCTTGGAGGATTTTTCACTAAGCTATTGCGAAGCGCCATCCCTGTGTTTAGAAGAGGGGGTGAATATCTAGGTAAAAAAGCTATAAGAACAGGCCTGCACACGATGCAGGATATAGCGACAGGAGCCAATCCGCGTGCTTCTTCATTAAAAAGACGGATTGCCGAGTTTTCCGACGAGATGCTCGATGACGTTTATAAACGCAAAATAAGACGTAGAATGACAGGTCAAGGCAGGTCTAAAGTTAAAGGGCGCAGGAGTGCAGCAAGTAGGAAAAAGCCAAAGATGAAGAGAGCTCTGAAGAAGAAGCGCAGTCCCGCAAGAAAATTCAGCAGTGGCGGAAAAACCCTAAGGGGCTAGAGGCCCAAATCTACAACCCGTAACTGGATGTATTCACCATTTACTACTAGATGGTGTCTTTTAACTACAACTTTCGGCTAACATGTATATAAGGGGGTACATCTGAGAGTCTTGTTCATTATTCCAGACCTAACACCGCCCCGCAAGATGCATTTCCCTTCACCCTGCTAGTCAGAACTGCTGCAAGAGCGAATTTGATCTCTTCTCTGTGAATTCCTACTCAGATTAGCGTGAGCGACAGCAACTTCATCAGCATTAATCCCACACACTCCTGATCACAGCAACTGACGTCCTTTAGAAGTTCAATTATCCGCGAGCACATCAGACAGTATCCTAGATCCATCTAATGATTTCTATATTTTACAACGAAATTGACAAACCTGATGGTAAACAGACTTTTCCTAAGGGTGACGACCACATAGTGTTACCAGAGCCGAACTTTCTATATTCTTGTTTTAATCACCTTGATTGTTTACCTCAATGAATCTTCGCTCGGCACTTCAGCAGCTAGTCCATCCTTATAGAAGCATACATAGAAACAATCTAACTGAACTTTTCTGATGAGCTAAGCCAAGTCTTGCATCTTCAACATGTGGTTTTTACAAGCTTCAAAGATGAGGATGCACATGTAGAAAAAGCTGCTAAAGTCATAAACAACACTTACGAATTCTACGGTCGTTTAAATGGTGATATATTCTCTCAGGAAAGACTTATTATACCATCTGTAGATGCCAAAATCCGCTTGTCCCGATCAAGTCCGAAATTCGCACTTAAAATAAAAAGTGATCCTAATGCCACAACTGCATGTCCAGAACCTATCTTCAAACTGCTAAAGGCTTTTCTCTATGTTAGAAAGGTGAAAGTTATTTCCGCAAAGGCATTTGGAAATTGAGAAGTCGCTTTTAACAACCACAGCCAAGTACCCAATCAGAAGAGTGGAAACCAAGGTGTTTTAACTTCACTCACGGTTTATCAAGCATCAGCATTCCAAATATTGTTA
>JABUQX010078734.1:10000-29962 GCA_015478945.1 Trachelipus rathkii
TCGATTCGCAAAGTTTATGGATGAAACCTTTCACTAAAAAAAAAAACCTTCTTGTATAGAGTGAATCAACATGATATTGCGTGATAATGTACATTATTGAGAGAGAGGGAGAGAGGAGAGGGAGAAGGAGGGGAATGGGAGAGTACCAATACAGCTCGGATACCTAAATAACAACAACGAGAAGAAAAATAAAGTTTCTATGATTTAGTTGAACTTGAACTTTTACGAGTCAACTTTTTTTATCAGATGTTTTAGAGGTTTTTAAGTCTCGGAAAAAGGAAATAGAGGGGGAAAAACAAAATTCACGATTTCACGAAAAGATAAGAAGAAAATATATATAGTTATGAAATTATTATATTCTACTATATTATGTATATTATATATATGTTTAATAGTATATATATATATATCTAGTAAAGTTATATAATACTATAAGTATATATGCTTATAAGTAATTTAGTATAGTATTAAGTAGTATATGATATATATAGTATATTAGTATACAGTATGCATTATATGTATATGATAGTATAGTATCTATCATATGTTGATATAAGAATAACCCGCTGTAAGTAAATTTCACCCTGCTGGGATTCGGAACTGGGCGCCTAGCAGATGAAACCGCGTAAGTGTTTGGACGTAGCAGTTTTTCCTTATCAATACATTATATCCGCCGTTAATAAGTATCTTCACTTTTGTGCGTGCTGAACTGTTTGACCCTACGCGCGCGAGTCCTTGACGGGAAGAGCGGCGTTGTGGTCTGTTCGGTGGGTGATATATTCAGCTATAGGGAACATTTCCTCGCGATCTTCTTTTAGTCGATCGTGCGTAGTCGCAAACACCTTACGCGGTCATCTGCTAGGCCAGGTTCAATCCCAGCAGGGTGAAATTACTTAAGGGGTTATTTTATAATTAGCAGGACACGTTGGTGAGGTGTAAGAAGGATGAGCAGTTTATCTTATCAATAATAGTATATATTATATATTATAAGTATATTAAATAGTATATATATAATTTTATATGATTATGTATACTATATATACATTATATAATGTATTATAATATATTATAGTTTTGATGTATATAATAGTCTTAAGTATCTATTATTAGGGACACTTCTTATCTTCATATTAGAAACGTGGCCCGGGGTTGGAATCATGTGGAATAGGGAGCAGACTTTGATAGGTATTAACAGGTATATAAAATATGATTATATATATATCGTATATATATATATATATACTAATATATATATATACTATAATATATATATATATATATATTATACTCATGCTATATATATATATATAGTAATATAATATATATATATATTATTTCTTTATCCTCCCTTCGCTTCCCGTTAGATGTGGGGTAGGGTGCGTAATATTCACGGATCCGAAGCATGCATTAGCATTCCTAGCATGAAGATAAGTGGTAGCGAGTTGACAACCCAACTACCACTGTCCGTTTAGTCGCCTCCTACGGCACGCAGAAGCATCATGCTGTGGGAAATTCTTCTCCGTCAACACACAGGGATGTAAGAAAAAAGTGCTGTTGTATTCTGTAATAGTAGTGTTTTATGGTCCGTATGTGATACGGAGAGTCTACTCCCGTGAAAGAAGATTGTGGATATGAGCACAAGAGGGGCCGAACTATTGAGCACTGGAATGTCATGCGATGTACCCTACACCCCAAATGATGGTCTTCTCCCGTTTGGTTGCGTAGTATTAGTGTTAGTTGCCAATAAGGAATTTTTCCATGTTGTTCAAGTATTTGCAACCCTTATTAACGAAACGTCCGTGTATTATTACTCTTCTTCAATTTATCGTAATCTTTCGAATCTTCTTTAGGAATGCGGTAATATGGTTGTGGTCTGCGTGTGCGGATGGTGGCCTGTTCCTATAAATAACTCCTCTACTCCATCAAGCCCCACGCCTTATAATAGGGCCTAACCACTTCGGACATCAAAACTCTTTTCTTAGTAACAGACTTTTCTCCCATCATTTATTCTAAACATGTGTCAACTTCTTGGTTCTACTTGATTTGCACTTTCCACCAAACATCTCTCCCAAGAGCAAATAACTCTTATCCTTACATTCGAATCTAGCCTTCTATTTTTGACCCAATACCTTGTACAGCTTTTCCCACTGGAAATTTCGATTATTTTTATATAAAAAAACAAAAAAAAGCAGCGAAAGGGAAATTTCAACCATACATCGATCGATTCTTGAAGTCTGCACAAAATTGAGAAAACCAAGACGACCTTAATTCTACTGATTGTTACATCATTTCAATATATATTATTAGTAATATATAATATACGCCTGATATATTATAATATACTTAGTTATAGTATATCTATAAATATATATATATATATTATATATAGTATATATTATAATGATATATAAGCTAATAGCTTATAGTAATAATATTATGTATATATATATATATAATAGTATATAATATATATACAGTAGTAGTATATATATATATATTATTAGATATATATATATATATAGGATATATATATAGATATATATATATAATATATATATATATTATATATATTATATAATATATAATATAATATTATATATATAGTAATATTAATTATATAGGTATTAGACATCACTATATGTGATATATATATATCATATATTACCATATATTACTATATATATATATATATTATAAGTATTATATATATCCTATATATATATTATATATACGTATATTATATAATAGTTATAGTCATATATTATATTTTCTTTAGAGGAAAGGATCACATAAAAATTTTATTTTTGAAAGACATCTTTCTGTTTTGTAGATTTTTCTTGAATATTTTGTGCAGCAACTGTCCATATACACCAAAAGCACGAAATGAAGTCTAAAAATTGGCTTAATAAACAAATTTTTAGTTTTTATTTCATATAAATCGGCTGAAAGAATTAAGAATGCTGACTCTTGCAGTTTTTGCAAACACCAATATCCAAACCTTTCCCTCATTCTAAACCTATAACCTTTTTTTTTTTTTTACATCTATAAATTTTTAATACGCGCCACGTCTTTAATTTCATAGCAAATCTATTTTAAATAATTTCGTTGTTTATCGCTTGGCTGGATAAGGTTTACGCTTTCATTTTCTCTATAACTACATTAATATTCTTTCAAGCTCTCCGCGAGCCCTTGACAGGCTATGTGCCGCTTTTGCAATCTCTCTGAGAGCCCTAATACTCATTTTAAAGTACATAAATACTGTAGTTCCTGTTAGGCTTTCCTTATTCACCTTTGTTAACCTTTGTTATGCAATTCAGATTGATATTAGACATCTTTGAGCTTTGCAATAATTTTCATAGCTTTACTTTTAACAGAATTATTTTTTAGTTCTCTCCCTTGGGATACTCGTTCAAACTCAAACACCGAAATAAACAGTTTTCTTTCGGTTCAGCCACCAACAGAGCATCGTCAGCAAATAGTGAAACTCCTATTTCCTAATTACCTAATGTAGATACATATCAGTTACTTTCCCAATTTTATTTCTATCCCGAACTAAATTATCTATAAAGATAATCTAACAAAGAAACCAATAGTTCTAAAAATAATTTTCATTTTAGATCAGTTTCATTTCATAATTCCTACTCATAGGATATTTTACGCACGCGTTTGAATTATTTCCTCTGTAGAACGTTAAATATTTTACTTTCTGGCTTAATATTAAAACGTAGATTGCTTTAGGCACATCGCAATATCAGTTACAACAAAAACTTTAAGGTGTAAAATGTAATTTTCATTTTAGATCAGATTCTTGTCATAATTTTTAATAATTAGAGTATTTTAAGCTATCGTTTTACGTATCTCGTCTTTTTAATTATAAAAGTTTTACATTGATTTAATATTAAAACGTAGATTTTCTTAGGCGCATTGTGACGTACAACAAATAAACTTAGTTATAAAAAGAGTCATATTTATGGATGAGTTTCATGTCATAATTCCTATTCCTAGAGTAATTTAGACACGCGTTTGAGGTATCTTTTCCGTAAAACTAAGAATTTTCCATTCTTCTTTAACACTGAAAAGAAGACTTCCATATTTACATCATGGCATGTTACAATAAAAATTAAATTTCATTTTTTATCAGTTTTAGGTCATATTTACAGTCCTAGGGTATTTTAGACAAGCATTTGAAGTATCTTTTCTTTAGAACTCTAAAAAATTTACATTCTGGTTTAATATTAAAGCACTTAGGTCTATCGTGATATCACTTAAAACAAAGAAACCTATAGTTGTAAAATTATTTTTCAATTTCTATCAGTTTCTACACCTAGGGTATTTTAGGCACGCGTTTGAGTCTTCTCGTCTTTAGAAATCTAAATATTTTTACATTTGGTTTAATATTAAAGAATAGAGTTCCTTATGTACATCGTGAAATCGGTTACAACGAAGAAACCTATAGTTGCAAATATTAATATTCATTTTAGATCAGATTCATGTCATAATTTCTACTACTAGAGTATTTTAAACACTCGTTTGAGGTATCTTCTCTATAGAACCCTTAAAATAGATGTTGGTGAAACAGTAGATTTCATTAGACGTAAATAACAACAGTCATATAGTCTTCAAACTATGGTTGCAGTGTTAATTTTCATTTTAGATCACTTTGTTATAATTTCTGCTCCTAGGGTAGTTTAGTAACGGGTTTGAAGTATTTTCTCAATAGAACTTTGAAAAATTTTACATTCTTGTGTAATATTGAAGCGTAGAGTTCCTTATGTACATCGTGATATCAGTTAAACAAAGAAACTTATAATTGTAAAAATTAATTTTCGATTTACATCAACTTCATATAATAATTTCTACTAAGTTATTTTGAGGGAGGGATCTCTCTAGAGCTCTATAAATTTTACATTATACTTTAACAATAAAGCTTAGACTTCTTTTGGCACATATTGACATTAGTTACAACAGAGAAACCTATAGATGTTGAAATTAATTTTCCGTTTAGATTACTTTCATGTTATATTTTCTACACTTGGGGTATTTTAGGCACGCCTTTGAGTTATCTTCTCTGAAAAACTCTAAAATTTTACTTTCTTCTTTAATATTTTAGTGTAAAGACTTCCTTATGAACATAGTGTTATCAGTTACAAACAAGAAACCTATAGTTGTAAAAATTCTTTTTTAATTTTTATCACTTTCAAGTCATGCATTCTACTATAATGGTATTTCAGGCAAGCGTTTGATGCACTTTCTGAGTAGAAATCTTAAAAGTTTACATTCTGGTTTAATTTTAAAATATACGTTACAGTATCATTTATAACGAAGAAACCTATAGTTGTAATATTAATTTTCCTTCTAGAACTATTTTATGTCATAATTTTTTTGTCCTAGGTTATTTTTTGCCCACCTTTGAGGTATCTCGTCTTTAAACCTCTAAACCTTTTATTTGTGGTTTAATATTAAAGCGTGACTTCATTAGGTACATCGTGTTATCAGCTGCAACAAAGAAAATATTATTGTAAATATTAATATTCATTTTAGATAATTTTTTTTCATAATTTCCACCCTATGGTATTTTAGGTAAGCGTTTGCTCTTATCTCCTCAGAAGAAATTTAAAGATTTTACATTTTTTTTAATTCTAAAGCGTAAATTTCTTTAGGTATATCGTAATATCAGTTACAACAAACAAACCTGTAGTTGTAAAATATAATTTTCATTTTAAAAGATTTTTTTCCGTAATTTCTACTGCTAGCGTATTTTAAGCACGCTTTTGAGGTATTTTTTTCTGCAGAACTTTACAAATTTTTACAAATATTTACAAATGCTAGTTTAATAACATCGTGTTATCAGATAAACGAAGAAACCTATTGTTGTAAAAAGTAATTTTTATTTCAGACCAGTTTCACATCACGATTTCTACTTCTAGGGTATTTAAGGGACGTTTTGAGGCATTTCTTCTGTAGATCTCGAAAGATTTCACTTTCTGGCTTAATACTAATCCATAGACTTCCTTAGCTACATCGTGCCGTTAGTTAAAAAAAACTATAGTTACGTCCCCATTATATTTTTTAGCAATTTCAATTGCTAACTTAGATTTTCCTGTTCCTGTTGCTCCTAATATGACAGCAACTGTTTTATTTCTATTTGCAATACTCATTTTATCTGTAAGTAATCTTTTAACATACATGAGCATGTCCTTTGTTATAAAAAGTAACTTTCATTATAGATAAGTTTCATGTCATAATTTCTACTCTTAAGTTATTTTAGGAACTTGTTTGAGGTATTTCCTCTGCAGAATAGATAAATTTTACGCTTCTTTAATATTTATGCGAATACTTTGTTTTGCACATCATGATATCAATTACAACAAAGAAACCTATAGATGTTAAAAATAACTTTAAGTTTAGATCACTTTCATGTCAATTTCTACTCTTAGGTTATTTTAGGCACGCGTTGGAGTATCTTCTCAGTAGGACTCTAAAAATTTCCCATTCTGGTTTAATATTAAAGCGTTGACTTCCTTTGTTATATCGTGATGTCAGTACAACAAAGTTACAACACCCCCAACGTATAGAAAAAAAATGCGATAAGTAAAACAAAATAGATGTTGGTGAAACAGTAGATTTCATTAGACGTAAATAACAACAGTCATATAGTCTTCAAACTATGGTTGCAGTGTTAATTTTCATTTTAGATCACTTTGTTATAATTTCTGCTCCTAGGGTAGTTTAGTAACGGGTTTGAAGTATTTTCTCAATAGAACTTTGAAAAATTTTACATTCTTGTGTAATATTGAAGCGTAGAGTTCCTTATGTACATCGTGATATCAGTTAAACAAAGAAACTTATAATTGTAAAAATTAATTTTCGATTTACATCAACTTCATATAATAATTTCTACTAAATATAAATAATCCTGGTATAAGATCAATTTACAACTCACTTTGAGAGAGAATAATGAGTAATCTATCCTAAAAGAAACAAGAATCTTTTAGACGTCCGAAATAAAATTATTTTTCTCAGCATCAATTTATTTCAATGTAGCTAACAGACGCTCTTACTTTCACTATGTCCCTTTCGCATTTTTATTGCTCTTATTATATATTCTTCTCTTATTATAAGCTAAAGCGAATGTAAGAACCATTTAATAATGTAAGAAAAAGATAGTAAGGTAAAAAAATTTTTTTTTTTTTAATTTTATCACTTTAGATAATTTTGATTAGGAACTCACAATATGTATTTCAGAAAAGCGTTTGATGTACTTTCTGAGTAGAAATCTTAAAAGTTTACATTCTGGTTTAATTTTAAAATATACGTTACAATATCATTTATAATGAAGAAACATATAGTTGTAAAATTAATTTTCCTTCTAGAACTATTTTATGTCATAATTTTTTTGTCCTAGGTTATTTTTTGCCCACCTTTGAGGTATCTCGTCTTTAAACCTCTAAACCTTTTATTTGTGGTTTAATATTAAAGCGTGACTTCATTAGGTACATCGTGTTATCAGCTGCAACAAAGAAAATATTATTGTAAATATTAATATTCATTTTAGATAATTTTTATTTCATAATTTTCACCCTATGGTATTTTAGGTAGGCGTTTGCTAATATATTCTCGGAAGAAATTTAAAGATTTTACATTTTGTTTTCATTCTAATACGTAAATTTCTTTAGGTATATCGTAATATCAGTTACAACAACGAAATCTGTAGTTGTAAAATATAATTTTCATTTTAGATCAGATTCCTTCCGTAATTTCTACAGCTAGCGTATTTTAATCACGCTTTTGAGGTATTTTTTCTGCAGAACTTTACAAATTTTTACAAATATTTACAAATGCTAGTTTAATAACATCCTGTTATCAGATAAACGAAGAAACCTATTGTTTAAAACGTAATTTTCATTTCAGACCAGTTTCACATCATGATTTCTACTTCTAGGGTATTTAAGGGACGTTTTGAGGCATTTCTTCTGTAGATCTCTAAAAATTTACCTTTCTGGTTTAATACTAATCCGTGAACTTCCTTAGCTACATCGTGCCATTAGTTACAAAAAAAAAAAAAAAAAAAAAAAAAAAACTATTGTTGTATAAATTAATTTTAATTTTTTATCAATTTCATGTTATACTTTCTATTCCTATGGTATTTTAGGCATACGCTTAAGGTACCTTCTCTGTAGAATTCTAAATTTTTAACATTCTGCTTTAATAGAGGGAACGTCGTGATATCAGTTACAACAAAGAAAACTATTGTTATAAAAAGTAACTTTCATTTTAGATAAGTTTCATGTCATAATTTCTACTCTTAAGTTATTTTAGGAACTTGTTTGAGGTATTTCCTCTGCAGAATATATAAATTTTACACTTCTTTAATATTTATGCGAATACTTCTTTTTGCGCATCATGATATCAATTACAACAAAGAAACCTATGGATGTTAAAAATAATTTTAAGTTTAGATCATAATTTCTACTCCTTATTTTAGGCACGCGTTTGGGGTATCTTCTCAGTGGGACTCTAAAAATTTTACATTCTGGTTTAATATTAAAGCGTTGACTTCCTTTGTTACATCGTGATGTCATTACAACAAAGTTACAACACCCCCAACGTATAGGGAAAAAAATGCGATAAGTAAAACAAAATATATATTGGTGAAACAAAAGATTTCATTAGACGTAAATAACAACAGTCATATAGTCTTCAAACTGATGACCAAAATTTAGCGTTCATAATTCGCAAGTCAGAAAACCATTTCGAGTATAAATAATATTTCATTAATCCCTCCTAGTTGAGTCGTTTATAATTAATAAAAAATAATACTGATAATATAAATAAAGATACTTTTTATATAGATTTTTTAATTAATAACATTTGTAAAAAAAATTCTTTGTTTAAAAAAAAAACTTTTGGATAGATTAAATGAATCTGTGACTTAGTTGTTAGTTTTGGAGCTAAATATTATTTTAAAAACTTTTTGTTCTTAACTTTTTAACAGCTTTTTATCTATTTCTGAAAAAAAAAAAGGTCAATGTTGGGTCTCGAAAGCTCTCCCTTTTTTTTTTATTTTATTTTAATCTTTAATTTCTGTTTGTTTGATATATATATATATATATTATCATATAATATATATATATAGTATATATATATATATATATAGTATAGTATATATATATTATATATATATATATAATATATATATTATATATATATATATATATATATATATATATATATATATATATATATATATATAATATATATATATATATATATAATATATATAATATATATATATATATATATATATATATATATATATATATATTATATATATATATATATATATATAATATATAATAATATATATATATATATATATATATAATATATAATATATATATATATAATATAAAATGTCCCAAAAAGTATTGTACTGATGTCGTATTAATTATGTGCATTGGACTTTCCTGAAATTACGTTATCTCCTTCGAAAGTAGTGAAACCCTGGGAACTGGAAGGTTACAGTCAGCGGTTTCGATACGTTTCCCACTGTTCAAGCTATGCTGGAAGTCATTTCCTGAAGTTGTTAGTTCACGTGTTTACCATGTAATGTTTTTTATGTTTCCATCGTCCCAAAATGATGAACCCTTCAACATTCATTTTCAACTTAGGGAGAGATAAGAAATGCATGCGGTACTAGATCTGTCTGTATGGAGGAGTGGAAAGTACTTGAATTTTTCTCTTTCGCCAGAAATTAATATATTTAGAGCGCGTGTGAGTATGGTGCGTAGCGTGGTGCGACTATCCCAAATCGTTGCAATGTCGTTCTGATTCGCTGAACTCGTTATTGAAGTCATTACAAGATCTTTGTAAAAGACTTGATTAAACTGTCTGTCCTGAAGGCAAATTCCCTAGTCGTCAAACGGTGTCGAAAAAAAAACAATAATCAATATTTTCAATTATTGGACTTGCTCATACGTGCTTTCTTCGGACGGAGGAGTAATTTTTTTTGTGCTATTTCCGCACTTTACGTTTGTTTTCAGAATGTAACAAAAACCATGATTCATTCCTGTTATAGCATTATCCAAAAAATTAAGCTCCATTTCGAGTCTTTCAATTATCTTGACAAATTGACCCCTGTTTCATTTCTGCTCCACAGACAATCCTTTCGGCACTAATTTTGCAAAAAATTTTCGCATGTGCAAAATGGTTTCGTTAAAATTCTATGAACTGCATTTTTATCCAAACCAGTTTCTTCCTGCAATCACTCTGATACTGAACCGACGGTCGGTCTCTTTCATCACACTACTTCTATCAACTTCCACATGTTTCAATCGTTTTGTTGAAAAGATGCTCCACAACGAGGTCGTTTCCAACAGTTTTCTCCGGCCCTCTTTTGAAAGCTTTGAGCTAATTAAAAAACCATAATTCCTTCGATAGAGTGGCAATCCCCATAAGTTCGTTTAACAAGAAGCAATGTATCAGTGCAGACATTGTTACGTTTCAACGCTTGAATGCGTTATCGCTGGTTTGCAATAATTTTCCTGTATCGCAAAAACGTAACGAGATAGAAAAACACACCCGTACACAAAAAGATGTAGTTCATGACTGACTTATAAATCTGGTTAAAACTGATATGATATGTAGCCTAGGAACTAGCTACGTTCATTCGTATACGTCACGGAGAAGCTATATTACTAAGTCGTTCATGGGATTAAGTAAACTTACTTTTGGGACAGAGGAATATAATGAATGTATATTTGAAATGCAAATGCTTACTACAAATGTGATTCCTATTAGGGAATTAACGTAGAGATGTTTCACTTGAAGATAAATCCCTTGCCCTCCCTCTTCTTCTGAAGAAGTCGATCAATTCTTAAGTCATTCAACATTTTATTGCACAGCGATAGAGCTTACTGAAAGGATTCTACTAGATCTGGCATTTTAAAAAAGCTGCCAAGCACATGAAAATTAAACAAAACGTTAAAATGCGCATGCACATCTACATAGAAAGAGAGTCAAACAAGCCTATTTCTCCTTTTGGTTATTTTGTTTTTTTCCTAATTCCCTAAATATAATTTAAATATTCGCATTATTTCAAAACTTATCGAATAGTATAATTAAATTTCTAGCACTTAATTAACTGTATAATAGATGAAAACATTTCTTTTTCTTATTTTCTTGTTTTTAAATTTGTCAAATTTGGATATGAAAAGAGGAACTCTGCAAGAATTAGCAGAAAATAAATCATAATCTTTTGTTCTTTTTTAAAAAAATTAAGAATAACGAACAAATAAACGAATATTAAGAGAATTGAACCTCCGAAAAAGCATTTTCCTCGTCGCTCAAATGTATTTACTTGCTCTTTAAGTTTCCCGCAAGCCCTTTCATAGTGTTTTCAACTGTGAGTAATTTTCATGCTGCACTATTTACCAAAATGTTAAAACTTCTCAGAAAATGCAAGGCGTCGAGTGGTATGGTGTCCGTGTGTCTGGTGGTCTTATATGCGATTGGCTTTCTGTATCGAGCTCGCGGAAATTTTTATTTCTACGCTGGCTGTTTCGAGAATGAAATTTGTATTAAAATTTGAAATCATTTTTTGCTAACAGATATGCGTTAAAAAGAATTAATAATTATTCGGATTCTTTTTCTTTCATCAACAATTATATTCTGACAATTAATTATTTATTTTAGCTAAGTATTTTCCACATAATAGCGTATGGCGCCGTCATATGCTATAGGCAAATCAAGGTCATTAGTAAGCTTCCTCTGATAGGTATATATATAAGTATGTTGTGGCTTTATTTTATTTATATATATATTATATATTAGTATATATATATATTTTATGTATAGTATATAATTTATTTGTGTTTTATTTTAATTTTTATATATATTTGATATTTTATATTAAGTTAGTTTTGTTATATATATATATAGTATATATATAGATTATTTGTATTTTTTTTATATAAGTATTAGATCTTCAATAAATTATTTATATTATTATTATTTTTATTATTAATTATTATATTATTATATTATTATTATTATTATTATTATTTTTATTATTTTATTTATATTATATATTATTATTATTATTATTATATTATTATTAATTTATTATTTTTATATTATTATATTATTATTATTATGTATTATTAACATCTATCTTTCCACATTAAATTTGACAGAAATTATATATTTTAGGCTCAAATCAAATATTTCTATGCCGTGCCCTTTTTTCCATTTCATCCTTTAGGACTCCGGAGGGACTGAGACGTGTCGCAATACCGATATCTCCTCATCGCCCTCTCTCAAGAGTGAATCTGACGAGGATAGTTGTCCAAAGTGGCTGGGGGCAAATTCTTCGTTTGATGAAAGAAACGTGCGAGTTTTGCAAATCAAACACTATATATATTAAGTATATATTATATATATATATATATATATATATATATATATATATTATAATATATAAAATATATATATATAATATATATATATAATATATATTATAAGTTATATATATAATAAGTATTATATATAGATTTATATTGTATATATTATTTTATTGTTAGTGTTTATATATAATATTAATATATGTATTATGTATATTATGTATATTTATATTATTATAATTTATATATTTTTTTGTTATATATATATATATATTATTAATAATTATAATTTTTATTAATTAATATATGATATTTATTTATGCAGTAATCTTATTATATAAGTATATATTATTATATTAGTATTATGTTTGTTATATTATATATATAATATGTATAAATATTATTTTTTAATATTATTATATTAAATGTATGAGATAATCTAAGTTTATTTTTTTTTTACATATATTTATATATAAATATATATATATATAATATATATATAGTATATATATATATATAATATATAAAGTAATAAAATGTATATTTATAAATAATATAAAATAATTAATTAATAAAAATATAATAAATTAAAAAAATTATTATAATAATTTAAAATATAATATATATATATATATATATATATATATATATATATATATATTATATATATATATATAGTATATATATATATAATATATATATATATATATATATATTATATATATATTAATATATAAATTGTTATTCAATCTTTTTTTGTTTTACTTTTTGGCGGAAAGCACTTGTATATAATTTCTCTTTATTATTTAATTTTCTTTTTATTTCTTTTTTTTCCCCCCGTTTTTTCCCCCTTTCATTCTTTCTTTATTTCTCTCTTTTTCTAAATTTTCATTTTCATTTTACAGAAAGTGGAAATCAAACTGCGTCTCTTTAGGGATAATTCGAGCTCTCTGATTCGTTCAAATATTATAAAGCGTGTTTTGACAAATTATAAATGTGGAATTTTTTTTTGTTTAATTTAAGCCTTAGTGTAAATCAGTGTGTAGTGTAAATAAAATTCTGAGGCTCTTTTTACTTATTAAATTTTTTAATATTTTCTTTGATATTTGCCAAAAAAAAAAAACGTGACAATCAAAATATATATATATGGCCAGCGTTTAGATTTGGGCCCCCCTGTATCTAAAAAAAACTGCGATAGTTGCATAAAAACTGAATACATTGAATTCAGCAAACATTAAAATGCAAGAAGCAAAAAAAATTTTTTAAATAAATATTAATTTTAATAAATAACTTAAAAAAATAAGACAGCATCGTACGTATCAAACTTTAATTTAAACATAATTCCCATAAAAAATAACCGTTTTCTTTATAACTTTTCAATATTTTAGTCCCAACTTTAAAAATCATGATATTAATTTTTTGGGAATAATATCTTAAAAAAATACTGTTTTAATACTTTTAGAAATTTTCACCAGCACTCACGGGTCGGGGGGTAAGGGGGTGGAGCCCCTCGTAGTTTACCCTTGTGTGCTATGCATTTACGTTAATAAATTAAAAATAATAATAATTTTTTTATTCCATCTTATGCAAGTCGTAATTTTCAAGATGTCTGCCGAACCTAATATTGGGGGGATCATGTCTCATAAATTTTGGGGGAGGTGACAATTGTCGCACATCAAAGCATATTTATTATTATTATTATTATTTTTTTTTTTTAACGCACTGCATTTTATTTCTTCCTCATTTTTCTGCATTACATTGTTCGCTGATTTCAAAAATGTATTCAGTTTTTACGTAAGTAGTATCAATCACTTTTGGGATGAGAGTTATCTAACCACAAACCGCAAAGGTCATAAAAGTGGACCTTTTTATCTAACCGCAAACCGCAAAACTGATAAGAAGGCGAAGAACAGAGAGACTTCAAAGGGTGCCGCCGACCGAGAAAAGGTCGCATGTTTCTATATTCTATATTCTATATATTCTATATATTCTATATTCTATATATTCTAGCTTCTAGGCACGTGCCGACCTATATTGTAGAATACACCGGTCTTAGTGTCTATTCCTAGTTATTGGGTACGGGGAGTCGATTGGTGTATATTAGAAGGTGCTAGGATGCTTCCTTCTATGAGTTATTACCCCACCCCCCTTTTCTAGCCTTTTCTAGCATGACATGTCCTACATCATAGAATACATCGGTATTAGTGTCTACTCCTAGGTTATAAGGTACGGGGATCGAATTGTATACATAGAAAGGTGCTTTAGGCGTGGTTCCTTCTAGAGTTAGTATCCCCCATCCCCCTTTTCTAGCCTTTTCTAAACACAGCTGTGCTACATTTTGTTTCTGAAGCTAATGAAGTCTGGCTCGGTTTGTCTTAGTATTTTTGAGGTATCCCGAGTCGATTGCCGCTATTGCCTAGCGCGGCGTTCAGCCGTTGCGTTTTTTAGAACGCAGCAACATGTGCGTTTTCGTAGATGGCGTACCCTTCTGTCAAAAACCTATCATGGACGGGTGTCAAACGGGTAGGAAATGTCTCAAAATTATAGATTCCTCCGAGTTACTTTCTACCGAACGCCAGAGTCCCCAGGGCCCAGCCGGGGGTCATTTATGAGTCAAGAAATGAGACAAAATGACATATCTTAGCAAAAAGAGGTGTGTAGAGTCATCGTATCTTCTTCAAACTGGCAAGCGCTCTTTATATGTTGCAACATTGTTGTATCCAATGTTTCATGGTCCGGCTAACGTCAAAGGGGTGGGTCCCCCGCCCCCCCCTTAAATTTTAAAATATAATGGACACGGATAAAGCTGAAATTTGGTGAGGATAGAAGATGAATAAATAAATAGAAGGCTATGTTAAATTTATTTGCTGAACCAATATGGGCCGGAGCCGGGCTGGGTGGTTGCGGTGCCTAAGGAATGGAAATTCTGGCTCCAGCTACATATTAGAACAAATGAAGTGTCTACATTTATGTTTTCAAAGGTGTAGAACTCATTTTGGAGGGTTTCAGAACCCCAAAATGAGTTCGAGACCCCCTCTTGAAGGGGGTCCCCCTGAAAAAAGAAGAAAAGCTTAGAAAAAGACGAAAGAAGATGGAGTAGGAAAAGAAAGAAGAAGGAAAAAGAAGAAGGTTTCGCATGGCGATGAAATGAATGATTGTATGTGTAGGTACCGGTACCGGTGTGGAACCGGTGCGGTGCCGAATTAGTAAAAATGTACTTAACATCTTGATATTAGTGTACTTATATATGTTTTTAATAACATAGATCTCATTTTTGAGGTACCCAAAACTCTCAAATGAGTCTGAGAACCCCTCTTCAAGGGTTTCTACTGAAAAAAAAGAAGAAAAAGCGGTGAGGAAGATGCATTATGTTGAATCACGGTTTCAACTCTTTAAACGATCGCAGGGTTGGCATGACCGAACCGAGGTTGCCTCGCGCCCCAGCGCGCCCCCGCCCGAAATGACGTGAGTTACCCGCAGGCAGCAATATTAACTGGCGCACGCTAAGTATATTCCTATTTGTGACTTATCAACGCTTTTTTAATAAAAATTGTTAACATTTACTTTTTATTTTCTTTTCAAGTATCCGTTTTCTGTACTATCGAAACAGTTATTTTATTTATACTAAACTTTCTTAGATTTTTTATTTAACAAAACCCCTTGTTCACTGTTAAATTTTTGTAAATAAAAACATATTTTTTTCTACCTTATAAGCTATAACTCAATAAGGCAGTAGCGCAAATAGCCCCAGAGGGCCCCTCCCTTCACCCTGGCTATGCGCTATGTCTTTACTGCTTTATTGTCTTACTGTAGGGTTTTACTGTTTCAAGTCCTATCCGAAACACACATTCTGGTGGAAAAAATAACTTCATTAAACTTTGGAATATATATACATATATATATATATATATATATATATATATATATATATATATATATATATATATATATATATTAATAAATATATATATAATATATAATATAATATATCGATACTCAGAGTTTTACATTAAACATCGAGTATTTGAAGAGTATGGACGTGTGTAAATTTATGTTCCGTAGTCCTGCTACTTGTCTTGTGTCAGGCCCTACAGGATGCGGGAAAACCTTTCTGTTATTAAACATGTTAAGAGAGATGGAAATTTTTGAACAAGAACCAGTAAAATAATATGGGTGGTTACAGTGTCTATCAGGAGAAAATTTGCAGAATATAAAGATGTATTCAATATTCATGAAGAATCTTAATGACATCAAAATCGTTGGATAATGTGAATGAACATAAAATCATTGTATTAGATGATTTAATGCATAGAGTTAAATGAAAAATGCTGAAACTTTTACTGTATTTTCCCATCATTTAAAAATCTCTGTATTTTTCATCTACCCAGAACATTTTTTTTAATCAGAATAAGTATTATGAGAGATATATCTTTAAACACACACCTAATATCTACTACTCTTCGGGCAGAAGAGATATGAATCAGATCAATGTATTAGCATCGCAAATGTTCCATCACAGCGTAAAGACTTCTTAAAGTATATAAAGAAGTTACATCAAATCCATACGGTTATTTAATGTGTGAACTCATCCTAAAAACACGTATTAGGGTATTGCTGCGTACGAACATCTTGCCATTCGAAAATTGAAACCTGTATTCATACCTGAAAATGAGTACCCTAGTTGTTAAATATTTCCTCTTAAAAAAAATTTTAAAAAACTGAAAACAGCTGAAAAAAGTAAACTTTTTCTAATCTGAAAAATGAATGAAAAATTCATCCAGTGTGTATGTGAAGTCTGCTTAAATCTTATAAAGGAAATGTTCCTTTACAAACCCCAGAAGGTGAAGCTTCGCCGTCAAAGAAGCATCATTAAAAAAAACTCTCTCTTAAATCAATAAAAAATCTGAAAAAGAAAAAAAGTTACAACATAAAGAGGTGGAGGTTCCTACCGTTACTTTTTTTCCGTTCATAGCTCTTTAATAACTAAGTGGATAATCAGAATAATGAAGAAGGTGCTGTATTAAACGATATAATGAAGTAGAAGAAAAGAGTATATATAATACTGCACAATTCTGATCACATACAACCAACAAGTCATCTCTAATCACACAGCCTCAGAACAGTACAGCCTATACAACACCCTTACAGGGTTACCTTCTCCACATTCAATCAACACTACAAACACCAGATGTCCTCAATATTCCAGAAGATTCAGTGACAATCTGCAAACCTATACCCATTTACAATGATCCCAAGTTGAACAGATAAATAATTACGAGAAAAAGAAGTGCTTAGATATTAATATTCAGACATTAACATCATGAAAAAAGTGCCATTATATCAAGAAGCCAATAACAGAAATTGAATAGATCCTAAACTTTACATCTATAATGCCATTAATAAGTCAATCTCGAATGATTCCCAACAACACCTGCGGAGGTAATACCTGCTGTGAAAAACGAAGATCCTTTTAAAAATATCTGGAGGAGAGCTTACCAAATAGAGGTCGCAAAGCTGGACTAGCTTTATATAATATTTTAGAAGATCAATTATCATGGAATGAATTAGGGCAAATCATTATCGATAATGAAATTGTCAAAAGATCAAATATTGTTGACTTGATAGCAGATCTCTCACGTGATTGGAAGAAAGGTGCTGTTGCAGGATGGCCTACAATCAAACAAGAACTTCAGACTATTAACTTCCCCCGAAAACTTTAATCTTAAATACAAAAAGATTAGCAGACTTGGATAATATCCCCAAGATGCCTAAACCAGATACAAGTCCGTCAGGTACCTCTTACGCTTCAGATAAATTTAAGCGTGTTACCATCAGGAAGAATAAGAAAAAATCCATACAGTAGACCTCAAATTGTGATTAATTCATAATTGTATTATCATATATAAGTTATAATATAATAATATATATATATAATAATATATATATTATATATATTATATATATATATATATATATATATATTTATATATAGGTTGTATATAATATATAATATATATTATATATTAATGTGTTAATTTGTTAAAATTCGTATGATAAATATAATATTACCATTTATACGATTAACAGTGATAAAGTAATATATATAATATAATATATATATATATAATAATATATATTGATATGTTGTATATATATATATATATATTATATAATATATATTTATAATATATATATATATATATAATATATATATATATATAATGTTTAACTGTGTCAGTATTTCAACATGAAAGCGAAAGGCGAAGGTTGTAATATGTACTTCAACTTGAAGAGAACCAAATAGTTTCGGAGGGTTTACTAGATTCGCTGCAAAGTTTCCAAACCCTGAGAAAAAAAGAGTTAAAGAATATTTAGAGGGCGAAGATGCTTTTACTTTACATATAAACCTGTCCGTCGAAAATTCCCTACCCGGAAACCATAACCCATCACCTCGATAATGTTTGGCAATTAAGATTTAACGGAAATGATTAAATACAGTTCTTATAATGAAGGGTTTCAATATATATCTTTTACTATTGACGTAATACTCTAGATACTTATGGTTAAAAAGCTTTAAAAGATAAAAAATTCAGATACAGTGCGGCTTGTCAGTGAGAGAAATTATAAGGATATTGGATTGAGAGTATTGCGCAAAAACTGATTTGCATAACTGATTACGGGGTAGGGTTGGAGTTTGCCTAGGGGGAATTAGAGAGTTTTCAGGACAATTATTGTACGAGATACAAATATAAGTTATATTTAAACAGTTATTTTCTTATAGTAAAGTCAAGCTGGGCTATGTGTTAGCAGCAGACAGGAAGTTACACGTGACGTATGTTGAAAGAACGGAATGCATAGGATACGTGATTACGTAAAGATGAACACTTTAAAGTATATTGAAACATACTCGATGAACCTAGCTTATTCCTTTACATAGATCTTTTCATAGAACTATAAAACAACTCCTTTAAAAATGCTTGAAGACACCATCGTGATTCCATACAAAACCCAGAAGATGTAAAAATAGATAAAAATTCCCGTTATAAACGTGAATGAATATGTAAGAGTGTTTTGTTGGGGGGGTCCCCCCCCCCCCCAATAAGAAAAGCTGATGACAGGTTTAGAAAGGATATAAGCGGGGTGGTCTAGAGAAGTTTTTAAGTAGATAGATAAAGAAAATGTCTCTAAATTTTTATTGAAAAAATTATAATGATAAAATTACCTCAAAGATTTAGATGGAGATTCCATAAAAGGAGGGTTCTATAAACAAGGAATACAGAAAATACGGTTCGATCCTGAGAGTAATATGTATAAATAGAAAAATATTAGTGTTTTCAAAATCTAAAAAAGGTAAAAATAGCCAGTATCTGGTGAAATGGGTGGGTTACCCTAAGACAAGTTAAATTCATATATAAAAGCTAGTGAAATCACGAAACATTAAATCATTAATCATCTTCATCTTGATAAGTGTAGATCATTTCTATTTAAACTCTGCCATCTTCGGCATCTTTGGATCTACTATCCTGATAATAAAGTCTCAGATTTAACTACCGAGTTATTG
>JABUQX010078735.1:2500-28690 GCA_015478945.1 Trachelipus rathkii
TGTGCACAATACTCTATTACTGGCCTAACATAGCTATTATACAGTTTACTTATTACTTCCTTGCTCTGGTAAACAAACATTGCGATTATTATGCCCAGCATCTATTAGCTTTATTTCTAGCTTCCAACAGCTGCCATTAGCACTACTTTCAAATTACTGCTTATAAACACACCTAAATCTTTTTCTTGGTCCACAGACTTCAAGCCAATCCCCATTCAATCGCTAGTTAAAAACTTTTATTTGAGTAACCTAGGTGAAAGAACCTTACACTTTTACTATAAAATTCATTTGCCACTTATCTGCCCACCAAGAAGTTTATCAAGATCATCATTTTAAATCTTTATGCATCCTTCACTATTCCTAACTGAGGCTGGCCACTTTAGTATCATCTGCAAACTTAGAAACCTTGCATTTAGGTCCTTGTCTAAATCATTTATATATATGAGGAACAATAGTGGCCCCAGCACTGAACCCTGTGGGACACCACTCTTCACTATTTCCCATGATGATTTATTCCCATTTAGTTGTACACACTGTTTTCTATTTCGCAACCACTCTTTATTAATTCAACCTTGTACCACTCCACCTATACAACATTGCTGTAACCTTTTAATCAGCTTTATTTATTTGGGAACCTTATCAAAAGCTTTGCTGAAGTCTAAATATATAATATCAACTGATTTCCTCGGTCAATGCAGTCAGTAATGTATTCCATAAATTCTAAAAGGTTTGTCTGACATGACCTACCCTTTCTGAAACCGTGCTGGGAGTCATACAATACCTTGTTATCCTCTAAATATTTCTCTATATGACCTTTCAGTAACTTTTCCAGAACCTTTACAACCAGAGATGCTAAAAGCTAACTGGCTATAATTTCCCAATCTTCCTTACTACTTTCTTATAAAATAGGCATAACATATACTGCTGTTTTCCATTCGTTTGGTACCACACCAAATGCTATAGATCGCTTAAAAATCAAATCAGTGCCTTGCAATGCTGGTACTACCCTCTTTCTGAATTCTACCATATTCTACCATATAAACCATCAGGGCCTGCAGCTTAATTTGGGTCAATATGATCTAATAAACGTTTTATATCTTTTACACCTAATCCAAATTCTGTTAAGTCTATGTGTTACAGGCATACAAGACCTATTAGTCTCTCCAAGCGATAATCTTATCTTTCCTCAGTAAACACTGAAGCAAAATAAGCATTGAAAATGTCGACCATTTCCTTATCTAAACTCACTAAATTTTCATCAATTTTAATTGGACCAATCGTCCTATTCTTACTTTTAAATTATAAAGCTAAAAAACTTCTTTCAGATTCTTATTTACTATTCCTTGCTAAATTAATTTCTGGCTCTCTCTTTGCCTTTCTTATTGATTGGTTAAGTTTATTTCTATTTTTTCCTATAATTTTCTAAATCATCTTCCCTATTACTACCTTTGAAGGATTTTAAAACATCTACGCTTTTCATTAATTTTTTCTCTCTCTTATCTCTCTATTCCACAAACAGGTTTTCTCTTTGCCACCATAATGGGTTTATCTTTAAACATACTGACTGAATATTCGTTAAAATTTGCTTAAAATGTTCCCACATGATAAAACAGTTTGGTCTTTAAACTCTTTATCCCAGTCAGTTTACTAAGCATGTCTCGAAATTTTGGTAAAATCGCCATTTCGGAAATCTAAGATCTTTTCCTTTATTAACTTGCAATTTTGGCCCAGAATACATTTCATTATTAAATCTAATTATATATGGTCACAAGTCCTAAAATTCTCCTCAACTTCTAACTTCATCCACCATTTACTTTCATCGTTAGTAATATGAAGTCTAGTAGTGCATCGTATCTTGTGGGTTCTTGGACCATACTGGGTCAAAAAGTTATCTAGTATACAATTTATTAATGCAGAACTACTATGTTCCATATTAGACAAGGAATCCTAATGAATGCCCGGAAAATTAAAACCACCCATTATGACTATACCTTTTTTTCTTACTGTGGCATGCTGTCTCTATTTCTTTCACAATTTCAGCGTCTAATTCTGGACTCGGGCCAGGAGGTCTATAAAATGCCCCTATTCTAAATGATTTATTGTATATAAAGAATACTACCCACACCGATTCAAATATCAGATTCATTTTAAAATCAGTTTCATTAATACAGATTGCATATTGCTTGTAACATAAAGCGCCCACACCACCACCCTTCTTTCCGTTCTTACGCTGTATAAATAAAGTTGAATATCCGTCTATTCATAATTCCTGAAGGAGTCTCCAATAATTCTTCATTAACCATGCCTCCAGTTATGCAAATAATGTCTAAATTCTCATTTATTGCGTTATAAACTAATCAGCTCATCTTTTTTATTTCTAAGGCTATGAGCATTTGTGTAAAAAGCATTTGATAGTCGAAATGCTGTTATTTTTATTATCCTCATCATTATTTGAACCTGTAACAACACTAGCTTTATTTATCTCCACACTATTATAGTTACCATTGCTATTATTTGTATCTAGATTTAGCCCACCACCCCCAACTTTACCTAGTTTTTTGCTAAACAAGTCTCCAAACTGGTATTGAAAAGCTCAACACCTTTACGACTCAAGTGAACTCCATCTGCCTGCAAAATGATTTTTATTCAGAAATTTCTTTCCACAAATCCAAAAACTTTTTGAAACGAAACGTTCATAGTTTCGTAATCCCTTCATTACGTCTAAACGCCCTACTCCCCATCCTGACCTGCACCTAACCTAGGTAAAATCCCAGAAATCATGGCAACTCTTCACTAGCTTCCATCTTCTGAATCAATCTCCTATAATCTGCTAATAATTCTTCTGACCTTCTATGGCCTATACAATGTGAACCGACGTCAACAACGCAAATCAGGAATCAAACCTTTTGTAGAATCAAATCTCTCTCATCTATCCCTATCCACGATGATCACTCACTCTGGCACCTGCGAAAAACATACTCTCAATCGTTTCTTTTTATTCTTTTGAAAATCCTGTCTAGGTATCGTGTCATAGAGTCTCAATTACAATGTTTCAGTCTCCCTTCAGAAAACTCAACATTACCATTTAAAGTTTTCATCCCTCCCCATTTGGAAGACAGTCGAACCTGTTACTGCAGGTCACAGGCTGACTGACTTTCGAGATCTCATCTTTAAATTATTATTTCTAGTTTTTACAACTCTATATTCATCGGGTGAACTATTTACCACTGGTTTAACCGTTTTCACCTAATCTTCCTATTTAGTATCATCACCATTTATCTCTACCCCTAGGTCCCGCTCCCTCCTCACCTCGACATCCCTACTAACCTTTTTCCCTAACACATCCCTCCTTTCTCAACACAATACTTCTTCTTTCTATCGATACATATCTTCTCTCTTCTTTGAAATCTCCTTCCTTAAAAACACATTCTCTGTGTTAGTAGTAAGTAAGAATGATAAATTAGCTGTATTGCTAGATTTAGCTGATTTTTGTTAAATCTGGCACCCTTAGCAATTTTTAGCTAATTTTTAGTTTTTGTTGTTGTCGGGTATGTTTATATGGGTTTCCGATGCCTCAGAGTCGATTCCCGTGGTTACTGAGTCAATTGGCCACCCCAGTCAAGGGTGAGGGGGTGGGGGGGAGAATGGAATGGAAATCTGAAATTGACCCGGGTTCATAAATGTTAAATAACTTTTTAACGAAATGTGCTATCAATATGCATTTTATATGTATACATAGCTTAAAACCTGTACTGTTTTAATTCTTGATCTTTTTCAATTATTTCTTTAATTTATCCTTCAGAGTTATAAATAAAAAATACAAATTAAAAACATTTTTTTTTGAAGAAAAATCAAAAAATAGGTTGTGTTCTGATTTGGTAAAAATAAAATTGGTGTGTTGAATCAGGAAAATTTGCTGTGCTGAATAACCCCCTACCTCTCTAAAATTCCTTGAATAGATTTGCATCTTATTACCCCCCCACATTGAAAGCGTTTAAACACCCTACACCCCCTCCTGAATAGACGAAGGGTTAAAGCCACGTAAAACGCGTATGTTGATGCGTTTCTAAAACCTCAAAGGTAAACAATCCACTCGGCCAATAGCGGGGAATCGACTCTGCCATACCTCAAACATACTAGCAACACCAGCTCGTCTCTGTAGCTCCAGAAATAAAAAAGTTGCATAGTGCATTAGAAAAAGGGGTAGGGGTACTATCTGATACTAAACCATGGTAAGAGTGATTAGATTGCATCATAAACCACGGGAATCGATTCAGCAGTATCGATTATATACTAATCGATACCTATATTGGGTATATTCTGTGACATACGTTATACCATGCTAGAGGCATTAGAAAAGGGGGGGCGGGTACTAAACCATGGTAGGTGTGCCACAATGCCGTTATAAACCATGGCAATCAACTCCCTATACCTTAAAACATAGGGTTAGACACCTGACTCGGGTATATTCTATGATGTAGGATATGCCATGCTAGAAGTGCTAGAAAATTATACATGCGGGAGCGCGCGTGATGTCACTTCTAGCACATACGAAATGTGATTGATACTATATATATACCGGTATATATATATATATATATATATATATTATATATATATATATATATATTATATATATATAATATATATAATAATATATATATATATATATATATATATATATATATATATATTATAATATTTATATACATATATTATATTATATATTATTACATATACATATACAATAATGTTAAAAATATACATGGTTTTTTTTTTTTTTTTTGTTACAAGTGGGGTTTTTTTTTTTTTCCATTTTTTTGAGGGGGTTTTCGGACGCCACACTGACAGGAAGGAAAAAAAAAAATATATAGAATGTTAATAGGAGTTATATCTCATATAAATGGTATATATATATATATGCAAGTTTTCATAAAAGTACTTGAACTTGTATTTAACAGATTCTAGTGAGTACTTGTACTGAACAATTTTAGAGTACTTGTACTTGGACAAAATGTACTTGAACCCAACCCTGATATATATATAATAAAATATATATATATATTATATATATATATATATAATATATATATTATAATATATATATATATATAATATATATATATATATTATATATATATATATATATATATATATATATTATATATATATATATATATATATATATTTATAATAATATATATATTATAATATATAATATATATATATATAATCTATATATATATATATATATATTATAATATATTATATATATATATATATATATAATATATATATATATTATATATATATATATATATATAAATATATATATATATAACTTATATATAATTATATTATATATATAATATATTATATAAGTAATATATATATAGAAAATAAAACTGCCGCCTTGGTAAAAAAAAAACATCAGCTTTTTGCCCCTTAAAAAAAAACACCATTTTCTCAGCTTCATATATAGGTCTAGAACAAAAAAAAAATTTTCCCCCTTCTAAATACATCGATTATGATTGAAAAAATGTATTATCATCATTCTGGGTTGATTTGTCTTCCCAGGAAAATTTTTTCGGATTTTCAAAATTTTGTGATAAATTTGGACAATTTTCTGCAAATTTTCAGCTTTGCAAATTGCAAAAAATTCAAAAAATGGTCTTAAAAATGCAAAATTTTTTAATAAAATATGTTAAACCCATCCTTTATCTCATCCCATGACAAATACCATAAATTTTTAGGCAACCACTAACACACAGGTACCCCTGAAAGTGGAAAGTAAAAAAAAACCCATATGCCTTTAAAAAAAAACAATTCCCAATTGAACTCAAAACAAGTAGGCATATGCTTAATGACACCATGCATAATGTATAAGTGCTATTTTTTAAGTTTCGCCATTTGGGGGGGGCCAGAGACCCCTAAAAAATTTTACCCTTTAAAATAAACCCACATGCTTCTAAAAAAAAAACACCTTCCAAAATTCTTTTCTAAATATATATTTTTCATTTTTTATTTGATTTTTACATTTATATAATTTATAATTAAATATATATATATAAATATTTTATAAAAATCTTATAATAATGCCCAAAGTGTTAACTAAAAAGTTATTCACTGAAGAGCAGCTTGTAGCTGCTGCTGCTACTGAAGTCTTAGAAAAAGGATCTTCGGACGGGAAAGTGTCCAAAGAAACAGGAATTGGCTGGGTGAATGATATTTTTGAAGATTGGTTTTGCATGTTTGCAAAAAAAAAATGGACCTGACCTTTACTGCTTCTACTGGATGGTCACATATCACATCTAAGTTCAAAAACTCGCAGAAAAGCCATTTCAGAAAATATAACAATATTGAAAATACCATCTCATACAACAACGAAGCTCCAGCCACTTGATATTGCAGTCTTTGACCCATTAAAAAAATATTGGGCAGAACAGATGAATAATTGGATATTCTCTAGTGGAATCTCCATCAAGGCCATGACCAAAAAACAATGTTAACAATTTGTCTGCAATCTGGTATAAAGGTTTATCAAAAACCAATATTGAAAGTGGATTTAGAACTGTAGGAATCTAGCCCTATCCATTTGACCGCAAGAAATACCAGGAATCAAATTTTGAGCATCTTTCTTACAAAAGATAACAAATGGATCGAGATGGAAAACATACTCTGTCAGCTGTCAGAGCCAGAAGACCTGCTCCCAAGACTCAAATAAATGTTGAAGGAGTCACCACCACTGGAAATAAGGTTGGTAAGCCACATTGTTTGCAGATGGATTGGATTGAAAGGGGAGCTGATCAAGGGGCAATCAACCTGCTGTCTACCACTGAACTCAAATTCGGACATGTTATCACAGAGCAACAGCTTTTTGAATGTTGTGTCTAAGAGGTTTGGTCAAAGCCCATCAACATCAGGTGCAGCAAAACGTCGGAAATGTGTAAACATGAATGCCACAATTATTTCTCAGGAAGATACTGATAAGTCTTGATAGAGTGCTGACAAGATGGCAACATCCACACCAAAAGGCTCTACAAAACGGCAAAAGCTGCATGCTCGCAAACGAAAGATTTGTAGTAGTACAGAAGAATGAGATTGAAGAAGATGAAGAATCGGATGAACCAGAGGAAGATGATGATTAGAATTCTGCAAGTATGAGAATTTGGCCAGTAAAATGGAATTCAAAAATTGTATCAAAGAATACCATACATACATACTTTCTGCCCCTGGCCCACCTAATTAGAGTGGTCACACTGCTTCCAGGAAGCCCGCTGCCGCCACTGGGCGATTCCACAGGTTGAGGGAGAGCAAAGATATACGAAGAAGATCTGGTGCGGGGGGCTCAGAAGCAGAACACCACCAGAAGGAGGTGCCCTATTGGTGCTTGGGGAATTTGTGTACATCTTGAGTGCAAGTGGGGAAATGTGACATTGGTCTAGTTTTGAATCTATATTTTATATTGCATGAGTTTTTGGGTGAGGACCTGATCTGCTCCAGGCGAGGGTCCATTTGGCCTCATTCTGGACAGCGGTTTCTTCTCTAGGGGATAGTTTTGGGGGAGGGGGGTAATGTAAATAAATTTGTATTTGGGCGGTTTTTGTAGGTAATGTGGTGGTTAGATGGTATGGATAATGTGTATCCATGACCTATTTGGGAGGGGGCGGGGAAATAATGTTGTAAAGTGTGTTAATAGAATTGCTCTGGTGAAGAAGGGGGGAATTTTAGTCTATTTGTTGAGGGGATTTGGAGAGAAATTATGGCTGACAAGGGTGGGTGGATTGACAGTTTTCATGATAGAATTGAGTTCCCATTTGACCAATCTCTAGGTGTGTGGAGATGGAGAGGATGGAGGGTTCGTCGTGTAAATGTTGGAATGGGGTGGTTTTAGTGCAACCTTTGATAATTCTGAGGGCTGTATTTGAGAGAATTTTGTATTGTGGTTCGATTTTTGAAGAGTGCTGGAGCGCATGCTGGTGAAGCATAAAGTTTAGATGTTGTTCTAGAGAAGTGTTGTATAGGTAGATCGGTGAGTTGTGTTTCCTATCAAAAATACATAGCTTACTTCATTAAATGACAAAGAATTGGAAAGAGAAATAGGAGATAATTATTGTCGTGACCAGTTAATGGAACAAACCCAGAAATTGTTTATGTTGGCAACTGATCATAAGTATTCTCTAATGACATGAAAAAGATAACGTTATGAAAGTATCGAGGAGAGTTTCCTTGGAAGATACAGAGGGGGAGGACTCTTTGTAGCAAAAAGCAATGCCGAACTAGAAACTGTCCCAGCTTCAAATATATTTATGGGGCCCATTCCCAGCACAGTAGCAGCAGGAAAAGGAGTGAAAGTGCAGCAGGACATATATAACCACATCAATTCAATGTGGGAACAGTTCTGCAAGTACTACAATCGTTAAAAAAAATAAAAGGGGGTCTGAAAAGTATATATATAATATATAAATTTAGTATATATATTATATATAGTGATAGTAATATATATATATATATATATAGTATATAATATATAATAATAATATGATATATATTATATTATATATATATATAGTAGTATTTATAGTATAAATAGTATATAGTAGGGTTGTGAAAAAAACGGTTTTTTTAATTTTTTTTTTTTTTTTTTTTAAAACGTTTTTTTTCTAAAATCAATGTTTTTTTTTGTTTTTTTTAAAATTACCGCGTCTTTTTAATGTAATATAAAGAGTAATTAAAGCTTAATACAGTAGTACCGAATATCCCCTTCTAGCCTAAATATTGAACTATTAATACGGATTTTTATATACAGTATATATATATAGATATAATATATAATATAATATATATATATATATATATATATATATATTATATATTATAATATATATATATAATATATATATATATTATATGTATATATAATATATATATAATATAAATATGCAATAAAAAGGATGGGTATAACAGGTGGGTTTGGGGTGTCAGGAGAAAATGAAGAATGGTAGGAAGGTGATTTGATTTCTGTGAGGAGAGAGGTTATGTGTGTAAGTAATACTTTCTTTAAAACACAAAAGTATTCATAAGTATATAAGAGTTGGTGTACGTAGTGATGGAATGGAAGTGAAGAGGTATGATGGATTTTGTGTTGGTGAAGAGATGTTGAGGTATGTATTGGATGTTAAATCAGTGAGGGGTTTAGGATTGAATATGATCAGATCATTATGTTGTTCAATGTAAAATAAGGTTAGTGGGGACTTGGATGGAGAGGATGGTGATACGGAAGGAAAGTGGGGGTAAAATTAAGAGTGAGAAGTTTAGCGAACAAGGTAATAAGGATAATTAATTAGAACGCTCGCAAGTAATCAGTTGAATGTGAACAAGTGAAACTGAATATCTGGAAGCAAATGAAGAAGCAATTGTTAGCAGTGCAAAAGAAGTATGTGGGTGTGCCAAAGTAGGAAGTAAAGAATGATACACAAGTGAGTGGTGGAATGAAGAGGTGATGCCAAGTGGTTAAAAGTAAAAAAGAAGCGTGGTTGGAAGTACTAAAAGCAAATGATGAAGTTTAAAAAGAAAGATGCTTGGGAATTATTTATAAGGAGGAAAAAGGAATGCTAAAGATGCATACGTAAGAGAAAAGAAAGGTAAATGAACGACATCAAGGGATACGGAAGCTCTTCTGGAAAGGAAAGCGCAAGGTTAAAAAGTTAGAATAAACGAACCTGCTTTAGAATAATTGAAATAAGGGGATGGTGTTTTTTGTAACTTATGAAATGGATGTGAAGGGATTGTGGAAATAACATTTGAAGATTTGTTTTCTATTGGCAGTAATGATGAGGTGATAATGACTGTGTGTGGTTGATGGTACAGAGAAGATATAGCGTATTTTGGGGATGAGGTTATTAGCAAAGACGAGGAAATGGGTAGAGTGAGAAAGAGTTTGTTGAAGATGGTAAATCTGCAGGTATTAGGATGAAATGAGTAAACTGGTGAACAATGACAAGAAGCGGAGGCAAGGATTGGTGAGTTTGAAATGTGGATCTTGAGAGTTGTGTAAGCAAAGCGGTTTATGGAGGGGTATATTGTTATCGAGGTGTATTTTAAGCTGATCAGTCCTCCCCCCCCCCTTTTCCCCAGCAGGAATAAAGGGAAACTGTAAAAATTAAATACCACATATAGTTTTATTTGAGTGTGTGTTAGGGAAAAGATATAGCTAGTATGTTTTGGTCGAAAAGATGGCGCCGAGTGAGCCTGAAGGACTGATTGAATGTAGAACAAGTTGCATTTAGGAGTAGTAGAGGTGTGTGGAATCAAACTCTTTCACATTGAAGCAAAGGATAGAGAAAATGAGGGAGAGGAAAAGAATAAATTGTACTTGAGGTTTTATGGATTTGCAAACAGGGGTACGATATGGGGTTAGTAGGGAAGGTCTATGGCAGGTGGTTAGGGATATATGGTGTTGGTGCATGAGCCACTCCTGAATGGAATCAAAAATATGTATGATGATAGTGAAGGGTGTGTGTAAGAATAAAATGGTGTCAAAGAGTGGATCTTGTTTAGTAATATTAATAGCGGATTGAGGCAGGGTTGTGTTATGTCTCCTTGGTTATTCAATTTGTATACTGGAGTGGGGTTATGAAAGAATTGAAGGTGGGCGTGAAAGGAAATGGTGTTAGGAATGAGTGAGCATGATGGAGGGTGCCCTACCTTATTATATATTTGCGATGATTTGGTTTTGTGTGAGCGAATCTGAAGAGTTTGAGAGGATTGGTAGAGTAGAGAGGCAAGGTGTGTGAAAAGGAGGGGTTTGAAAAGTAAACATAGATAAGAAGTAAGGTTATGTTGGTGAGTGAGGACGAGTCCTCAGTGTTGAAGTTAGTTAAGATTGGGTGAGGCGTGTGCTGGAAACAAGTGTTCTGAGTTTTAATATTTAGGTATATGTTGGATGAGAAGCGAACGGATGATGCAGGAGTTTAGTGAAGGGGAAAGTTGTGAATGGCCAGGAAGGTGGCTGGTGCAGATTAAATCGTTGGTGAATGTAAAGGGACTAAGATCTTTAGTGCGCTAAGGGTTTTACTTGACGGTAATGATTGTTACCTGTGTTATTGTATACTAGTGAGACTATGGTTGGAAATAAGGAAGTATTAGATCTAAAGTTCAATGTGTTCAAGATGGACAATCTTAGGGGCAATGCTAGGTGTGAGAAGAATGTGATAAAATGAGGAATGAACATATAGAGGAGTTGTGTGGTGTGAAGAAAGGGGGTAAACGAGAGAATAAATGAAAATATGTTAAGATGGTTTGGTCCATGTGGAAAGGATGAATGATAGTCGGTTTTTAGGCAGATGTATAGTGGCGAGTAGTGTTGAACCGACGGGCTGGGAGATCGAAGAAAAGTGGATTGAGTCAGTAAAACGATAATGTCTGAAGGAGAGAAATGTGAGTTTGGCAGAGGCGAGAATAAAAGGTGCATAATGCATAATAAGAGAGAATGGCAAGGGGTTTTGTGAGGGGGGGTATGGTTGGGGACGTTCGTTGTGGCCCCACTCTGGGTGCAAGGGATTGAAACCCTTATCACTGACAATTTTACCATAGTGAGGGTACCCCGTCGCGTAGGCCGCGTTGAAACTATAGTGGTTATTTGCTGACGAGAAGCCTTACTATTGTTAATGAAGCAGAGGGAAAAGGGGTAAGGGCTGGGCACTTTCTTTCGACTTGTTTGTCATATTATTCTACGTAGCTTATTCTTTTCTGATGCTTATTACGCACCTTACCACCAGTCTTGGTCGGGAGAAAGAAAGGTAGATGGAAGAATATATATATATTAGTATATATATAGGTATCTGATATTTATTGTATATTAAATATAGTTATATCATATATAATACAATTATTGAGAGTTATCGTATATGTTAGGTGTTTTGCACGCCGATACCAAATTTTTCGTCGATAACCGATAGCGCGGTGAGTACAGAGTACTTCACAATTTTTGTCCAACTACCGATAGGATAGTGCGATGCCGATAACGAATACCAAGCAAAATTTTGCCGATACCCGATACCGAAACCGATACTTTAATATCTCTATAAATATGGCCTAATATATATATAATATATATATATATATAATATATATATATATAATATAATAATTATAATAGTATTATAATATATAGTATATATAGGTAATCTATATCAGTATATATATATATATAGTATATAATTTATATATATTAATATATATATATATGATATTAATTTATGTATTTTATATTTGATTATATATGATATATATAATAAATGGATATAATATATAATATATAGATATAGGTTATGTTACCGTTGAGGATATATATTAGTATAATATACTAGTATATATAATTTATATATAGTATAATTTGTTTTTTTGTTCTTTTTTGTTATTTGTCGCTGTATGAGCGAAACGTAAGAAATAGCTCGACTGTTGCCACGTATCGGTTTTTGGTCAAATGTTACCCGGGAAAAATGTCGCATAGAGGGCTCAGAGCCGAATTATAAAGGAATTTCGCTTAATTCTGTAAAGTTGCATATTTCTGTGGCTTGCCGAATTTTAAGCCGTTACTTAGTCACGAAGAATAAGTGTAAGATAAAGCAAGATGGCGCCTTGGTTGTTTCTTGAATTGGTGAATGTGTGATTACAACGTAAAGATCATGGCTTTAAATCTAATTTCTTTCCAAAATGGATAAACTCATCACAAATAGTTGATCAATTATTGATCCATGTGTAAAAGTCATTTGTTAATTTTTTTATTTCTAGTTATTCCAAAATCACAGTGCGTCCATCACAACAGCTTTATTCAATTGTTTAAAAAGCAAAAGGTAAGCCAGGGTCACGAATATCCGCGGTGCGTTTAAGACACAGGGTTTCAACATGTGAAAATTTTAAAAGTATAAAAATTGACTATCCCTTGCCAAATTCGCAAATTTTCCCAGACCAGCGTGTTTTCGTTATTTTTGAGCGTATAAGAATTAGTCTATTAATCATTATTGGCAGCCTAGTGTTAACTCAGTATCATACATTAAATTATTCGAAAATTACTTAAAGAATTGTTCATCATCTATTTGTTTTTTTTTTAAGTAACTCGACCTATAACTTCCCCATAGCCGTCCAACGCATCTTTTTTTTTTATTTTTTCCAAAAGTAACAGTTTTTTATTTATACAAAAAAAAGAAATAAATTTTAAGCTTACATAATAGCCTAGGTGAATAACTCCACTGTGACACAAAAGTTCTAAATGGGGAGATTTAGGTTTACTTTTTCTTCTCAAGCATCTGAATTTTTTTGATTTTATAGCGTCTTCTTGTATCAAAGCTTTGTTTTAACATCTTTCTCTGCTCTTCAAGTTTATTGATCTGTATGAATTATTTTCTTTTTTCTTTGAGATGTTTTTTTCATATCTCCTATGGCAGCTCCTCTACATTTGCAACATTTTTTGTTTGAGTGATAGGGAACTTTTATGAACTACTTTCAATAAGATATTTAGCAATTGGTGCACATGTTCTTTGAGAAAAATCAAGACTATGTTGCTTTCAGATTCTCTACTAAATTACTTTATTTACAGAAAACCCCTCCTTCCCCACTGGCGCAACTTTCCCATGGGAAAATTCAAGTCCTTAATTTAATTTGCGGCACCAGATTTCCGAGATACATTGATTCACCAGGTACTATAATTAGAGAGAAAAAATAATTAGTTGCAGCGTTCTGCATTAGAGGGTAGGGATCAGTCACGCACTTTGCCAAAAATAGTTTTGTGAAATTTAATTCAACGGATTAGAATGAGCTTCACTGCAAATAGGTAGAGGTGTATTGGAGTGAGCACTTATTTGCTTTATCAGCACCGAATCTGTTGTTCTCAGTGTTCATTGGTGTAAAATGCTTCACTATGCATATCAAAGGGCAAAGAATCGTTTGTTTCCCTTGTTATGCGGCTGACTCGGGGAAAGAAATTATACTAGATCCAATTGATGTGAGAGGCCTTTGGATAGGAGCTTTGGTACTGTGCAGAGACATTGTATTCTCGAATAACTTTCTCTGTCATTGTTGATTAGCACAGTCTGGCAATCAAGTTTGTTAATTTAGGATATTCATTTTTCATTCCATATTATACATTGAGAGTTTTTTTTTTGTTTTGAAATCCAAGATTAATACCTTTTACATCACGCAAATTTCTTTGTCATGTAATCTATTACAAAAGCTTAGTTGTTTGGTAGCAGGCATTTTACCTGGACTTAGAGAAATCTTTCATATATGTTAGTAATCGAGACATTGTAAATCTGTGAACAGGCAATGGACCAAGGTGGTTCTGCGTTGGAACACTTTTCGGTAAAGAATGAATTCACCGTTTCTAATAGGAAAGGCATTGTTAAAAAAAAGCCAGTTTTGCTGAATTTTAGAATAATCTTTGGTTTGAACAGAAACATATTGTAATGGTTTGGTGTTGAGAGATTTTCCGGCTTGTAACTGCACAGAATAAATCCAAAATCACTTCCGTCAAACCTATAAATATAGTATATATAGGGATAGTTATATATATACGTATATATATTATATATATATGTATATATTATATAAGCGTTATAGGTATAATAGTATAGTATAGTATATATAGTATAGTATATATAGTATAGTATTTATTATGTAGTTATTTATTATATATACTGTGAGTACTATAAATATATATAGTATATATATATATATATACTATATATATAATATGTAAAAATCCCTAAAAAGAAAAGATATAAACAGAGTTAAGTCATAAAGGTCATATAGTTCTAAAGACAGTTGAGGAACATTGCCATATACCAATCGACCTTCAAATTGGCAAGGATGAAGCTTGGAACAACCTCTTAATACGGAGAGATACGGAAGAATAGTAAGTGTACTAGTGAAGCTAAAATAGAAAGAACCAAGGATACGAAGTCGGAGTTTATGGAATGTCATTCTGCGCCCATGAGAGCCTTTTTCATTCAACGTTATCAAAATACATCATCTTCATTCCACAATTATAGCCAGTAAGGAAAAGAAAATATATATCAAATATGTAACGTTGGGTCCATGGATCATTCTTCATATGTTTTGAAATTTAAAATTTCCCGGACTTTTTTGGAATTTTCCTAACTTTCAGCATATCTTAAAAACGCTTTCCTGACCTTACCCTGAACTGTTTTTCCACCTGACTTCCAGAAAGTGTGGACCACCTTATGGGAATAAAAAGGAAGAGCAGAGAACACAAGATCACTAAGGGAAAAGAAGGCTAGGAATGAAAAAAAAGAAAAAATATACCAGCGCCAACCATCTACCTTACATCCATCCTTCCAGCTGAAGTAAAACAGTACCTGGCTAGAATAAGAAAAGAGCGCCCCGCGTTTTGTTTTGTTTTTTTATTGGTGGGGAGAGTGTTCAGGAGAGAGGTGCACCCACAAGAAAAACATTAAGATGTTACATTTATTGTGGTTTTCGCCGGATTGGTTATCGTGCGATATTAAGTGCTACAACACTGACATGAAAAAATGAAAAACGGGTCTGAAAGAAGAACGGACAAGGAAGAGAGTACTAAAATTGTCATTTCTACTGGCAAATACGCTTCGTACCTTATGATATATTATGATTAAAGGATTATAGAAACTAAAGGAAATTAGTCCCCATGTAAAATAATTAGTGACTTGCTACTTCTATTTATGCGCAAGCCCACTAATACTTTACTTGCGAACTAATTATGTAATTTTCTATCTCCTTTAATCATACAATTGCAGGTCTAAGGTCCCGCAAACACAAGCCTTTGTTATTTGTTCTGATTGGAAAAGTTTTTCCATGAAGAAATCCCCTTTGCTCTGAAAATTTTCTAGGGTTTAGCCTTTATGCCTTCTAGACGTTGAGTAAACTTGTTTACACGTTTCTCGATAACATTTATTGCGCTAAACTATGCTGCATATGGATCGGTGTTCACTAAACGTTCCTGTTTATGGCTCGGCTTCCTGCACGATCCCTTTTCCAATGATCTTCAATTCAGATTGAAATATCTTACAACAGAAAACTTTCCACAATGCGAAGTTTCTTATATCTTTTAATAACAACAACTCAATTGGTAGTTTCTTTAAGATTAAAGAAGCATCCCCATGAACTGAAGTCACACATCGTTTACAAATTTAAATGTACCAACTGTAACATCGACTATGTAAGTCAAAACTTTACCTACAACTAAAGATGCAAGCCTTCAAACGCAGTGAAGTGCCGTGTAGTTAGTGGGCAATTTCCTATCGAACTAATCCCCCCAACTCTCGAAACCAGAGAATTTAGCTGTCAGAGAACACATAACATCAATAGGCACCGTATATCTCTTCAAAAAATTCTCCATTCTTCAAAAACTCTCTAAAGGTGAAGAACTTAAAAAATTTGGACATATTTTTATATAAAAACACTTAAACCTACACTTAATCCCACAATCTAATGTTACTTAAAATCCATGAAGACTTCTTTTTGGCACTCGTGATTGCCTGTACCTAATGCCTGAATTATCGTTGCAAAAACGATATACAATTTCTTGCGAGGTTCTTTACTTTTAATTGTTGCAAACAGTTGAATATCAGCTGTTGTGATGAGGCTCGTCAATTTCGGATAAACAGAAATAAAACTAATAATAACATGAGTTTATATTACAAAAATTGAACAACTTATTGTGATGGAGTTTATTCGATTTAGAAGAAATTAGATTTAAAGCTGATTATTTTGAATGGAAATTCATCAATTCAATCTCAAATGGGCTCACACTCCGTCATTTTTTGGTTTACACATTGTTCGTTAAGAACAGTGCTAAATGTCCGCAATCAACAGGAAATAGCAAGCCTTTATAAGAATTTAAAGGAGAATTCCTTGACGTTTGGTTTGAAAACATTTTTTAAGCGATTTTTGCGGTTTTAACTGCAAAAACCGAACGCCAACTCGTAGGCATTTCCTTTACGTTCGTTAAGTAAACAATAAAAACGGATAAGAGCGCTTTTGATAAACAATACAGTAGGTCAGATATATAAGGAAATTATCATGCGGATGCGGATATTTAATATATATATAATATATATATATATATTATAGTATATAAGTATATATATATATCATAGTGATTATATATATATAGTTGTATAAGTATATATATATATTATTATATATATTATATATATATATATATATATATATATATATATTATATATAGTGATATTTGGTTTTAGAGCGGACAACATCACTACGTATAAATGATCATGCAAAGAACTAACAATAGTTTACAGGAAAAAGGAAACATGTTTGGAATCCTGGCAATAATTTTATTTGCGGAAACGTAAAAAAAAAAAAAAAAAACCAAAAAAAAAAATTCATATCTCAAAAACTATAAATAGCTAACAGCGAAAAGGAATACATTTTTTGGATCCTGGTAAAATTTATTAGGAAATGTAAAAAAGAAATTAAATTAATAAATAAAGTAAATATAAATATTGCTATTTTTTTTTTTAGGAGCAGGGACATAATTATATAGTATACTAGTATTATTTGGTAAAAGGTATTACAGCGGCAATTGTAGGGGGCTCGAGCGACGGGGAACCACAGGGGGGGAACGTTTTCCATACCTCCCGGTAGGGGAAGGGCGGAGGAACCCCCCCAAAAACAGCCCAAATACCAAAGAGCGGGGTGTCGGAGACCCTCCCCGGAGGGGGGGAATTAATCCTCCAACCCGTAGTTCCCGGAAGGCCGAGAACCCGACTACTGCCATCGGTGCGGTATAACTGAGTGCCCTTGGGGTAGTTCTTTAGTAAAAGAAAAAAAAGCAAAATTTTAAATAGAAAGTCTATTATTTTAACGAGTACGAGTAACCAAAAAGGTCTCTAAATAGGCTCTCTTAATCAATCATAATTACTATAATTATTAGCAATAATATTTTTTAATTTTTTAATTTATTTTACAATTTTCCTATCTAAAATTTTAGCAGGGATTCGAAAAATGTATTCATTTTCGCTGTAAGCTATGTTTAGGTTTTTGAGTAATATATAGTGTTTCTTTTCTTTGGTTTTGTCGTATTTTTGTTATATTCTACATTTTCCGCCCATAAATTGGACCAGCATTCAGATGTATTCCCTTTATCTGTGGCTATTGTAAGTTTGTTTGAGATAAAAAATATGGGGAATTTTGAATGATAGTTGTCGCTCTAACCAATTATTCACCATATAGGGTATATACTATATATATATAATTAGTATATATATATATAGCGTATTATAATAGTAGTATACTATAGATTTAGTATATCATTATGGATTACAGTGTGAGACTATACTATATATTATATAGTATATATATATTAATATATATATATAGTATATACTATATACTATATATATATATATATTAAACTGCAAAAAATTAAAAAAGAAGAAATTTGAAAACTTTAAATTATAGAAAGGGTGAAGCTGCGTCCTTACTCGATTTGGTCGAGATTTTTGAAAGAAATTTTTAAATTCTCTTCCGTCTGATCAGCAAATGTTGCTGAAAACCTCCTATCAACGATCTAGCTTTCCTCCGTGAATGGCATGTTGATAGGCTCAAAAACCTTCATCAAACGTATCCAACAACCAACACTTCTCAGCAATTGCGGGGACCATGGTAAACGTGGATATATATATTAGTATATATAGTTAATATATATATATAATTAATATATGATGAAATATATACAGTATACACTATTATAGTATAGATATATTAATTATTATATTATAGTATATATATCTTTCAGAATCTCAATTTTAAAGACCAAAAATGTGTGGTTCGGTTAAAGTATCGGCAAATTTTGCTGATAGCTCGATCTTACTCTGCTACAAATTCCCGATACGATACCGATACCTCAAATAAATCGGACCGATACCACGGATACCGATATACGATACCATTGGTATCAGGTGGCATCACTGAATATATATATATATATATATAATATATATATATATATATTATATATATAAAAGGTAAATATATATATATATATATATATAATATATGATGTATATATACTATATTATATAATATAGTAGTATATATATAGTTATATATTAAATATATATTATGTTTTAATATAGTAAGTATATTATATAATAATAATATAATAATAATAATAATAATAATTAAATAATAATAATAATATAATATTAATAATAATAATAATAATAATAATATACATATAATAATAATAATATATGTGAAAATAAACTAATATTTTAAAGTTATAATAAACTTTATTAAGTACTAAACTCTACTTTTTATATTGTATACCTCTTTTAACTTATTGTATTTACTGTATTTTAATGCTAAATACCTAAAAAAAGACTTGATATAGTATGAAAAAGATAAGAATTTAAAAAAAAACAAAAAAATTTGGCCTTTTGTCTTTTTTTCAAAAAAAAAAAAACGTATTTTTTTAAAAAAAAAAAAACGAAGCGTTTTTTTAATCATCTATTATATATATAAAATATATAATATATATATATAATATATATATATATATATATATATATATATATATATATATATATATATACTATAATATATATATATATATATATATATATATAATTATATTTGTATAAATAAAAATGGGTTACATGACTATAGAAAGGGTTTTTGAATGTGGGTTTTTTTTAATGGCACTTGGGTTTTTTTTAAAGTGCATTTTGAAAATCATGGGTTTTTTTCAAATTTCACTTCCTTTTTTTAATAATTAATATACAAAATAATAAAGCAAATATATAGTATATATATATAATTATAATGTATAAATATTAGTACTATATATATATAATATATAAATATATATAAGTATATTAATATTAGCCTAGTAAGAAGCTCAATTATGGCATACTTTAAAAAGTTCACATATATTATATCCGTAGTTTAATAAATATAAAAACGAAAAACATGAAAATGTTTTTTTTGTACAAGGGATGCACTATATCCGTGGTATATATAATATATATATATATATATATATATATTATAATTATATATATATATATATATAATAGTATACTATTATATATACTATATATTAATAATATATATATATATTATATATATAATTTTGAATTTTAAATTTGAACTTTAATGAGTATCTTATCCTATATTTTGAGATATTTGAGTAAACGCTTTTTTCAATAATACTGTACGGTTGTAATACCTGTGTATGTAAATTACTACACAAAGGGGATACCATTTATATTTGATGTTAACGAGATAGGTCCCTAAGATAGGTTATGTATAAATAAAGTCCCTTCCAGCGAAAAGTTTTTTAATTATCAAGTACATTAGTAATTCTGGTTGCCGGCCGTGAATATTTTTTCAAAAATTCCGGACCGGAATCAGCAAAAAAATGTCGAATTTCCGGTACACCTCTAATCCATATATTCAACTACCAACTCATAGTCCAACCAGATGTACTGATGTTCATCAATCTGAAACATAATTCCATGAATTTATATTCCATTTTTTAATAATTATAAAGATGTTTTTAATATATTGGTTATCTTTGCGTTTTGTACCGAAGAGTTGTCTTTTCTTCTAGCATATGATTAATAGACAAAGATAATATCACAGTTTAAGTAATCTAGAGATTCATCTGAATACAAATAATGGCCGACGTGTCATAGAGTGTATTTATGGAGATATACAATTTTCGGTTTAGTGTTTCATGCAAATGTTGCCAGGATAGTTGGTTGAGGCGCGCCCCTTCAATTAAGAAGTTAACTAGTATGTTGGCATACTAGTGGTGTGTGGTGATCAAAAAAGTTGTATTAAAAAAATCATCAGTATTTTTAATATTAAGAAGCAGAGTATTTATTTCATTAATGATCACATGATTATGTGGTATATGAAGCATGAGAGTTATAATTGAGAGAAAAAGCTCGCTATTTAAAAAGTGCCAAAAATGATAACATTCTGTGTTTGTCAACTAGAGCAAGTTGCTGAAAAAATTCAGGTCAATTATTAACTGATAGCTTAGTTATTAATGTATGATTAGGAAAGTCTGAAAGAGCTCGTAAAGCACAATTTTATTGGATGAAATGATAGTGAGGCTGTAAGTCGTATCAGTGTACAAGGAGTTCTTCTACAGGAAATCAAATATATATAAACAAATACTTCGGGAAATTACATATGATAACACAGGTTTATATATAAACTATAATTATAATATATACTATATATATTATATATATAGTATATATATATATATATTATGTATATATATATATATTAGTATATAGTATGTATATATAATAGCTATATATATATACGTAGTATATATATCATATAGTATTATATTATAATATATATATTATATAGTGAACTAGTATATAATATATATATATAGTAGGAGTTAAATTATATGATAATAATATAATAAATTTAAAAAATGTATTATATATATATATATGATAGTTATTAATATATAATAACTATATATATATATATCTATATATAATATAATATATATATAACTGGTGATTTAATTGGATTTGGAAGTTTGGTTGTAATAAAGCGTTTATGGCGGGTATAGCTCCGAGGGTTTGGAGGAGAGCGGTATATGGAATAGATACCTCTTGTATAAGGGTAGGGAGAAAGGGGAGACTCGTAAGAAATTATAGGGAATAGTTTATAGTGACGTGTTTGGTATAGGGAAGTTTAGGCCTGGCAATTTTGGTCCGAAAAGAAGTGCGTCGATGCACTAAGCAGGACTGATTGGGTGAAGAACAAGGTGCGTTTAGGAGTGGTGAGGATGTGTGGAAGTGGATCAAATCTGTACATTAAAACAAATGATTCGAAGGAAAATGAGGGAGATAGAAGAATATTATATTTAAGATTTTTATGGATTTGCAACAGGCTTATGAATGGAGTTTAATAGGGAACTTTATGCAGCGGTATGTAGTGGATATAGTGGTTGTTGGGGTGGCAAGCTTCTGAAGTGTGAATCAAAAGATATGTATGAACGATAGTGAAGCCGTGTGGTGTAAATGAAATAAATGGTTGTTCAAATGGTGAGTTGGTTGTAGTGGATTTGCAGAGTTAATAGTATATATAGTATTAGATATAGTAATAGTATATATACGTAGGGGTATAGATAGGGTATATCAATATATAACTGATAATATATATAATATAAGTCATATATAGGGGTGTAATAATAGTTGTGTTATCTAGTGCTGTAGTAATGATTCACTACAGGGACATTGTGTATATATATATATGATAATATTATATATGAGAGTAGGGGTTGACTATAACTATAGGTGTAATTATATGAGGTATAATATGTAGGTAAGTAGATGTGATATATATGTTGGAGTTATGGTATAATATATATATATTACATATGCTATATATTATATAATATAAATGGTGATTGATTGGGATTGTGGAAGTTGTGTAATAAAGCGTTTTGGAGGGGAGGGTATAGTTCCAAGGGATTGGGAGGAGAGGCGGTATGTACGGCTTTGTTATAAGGGTTAAGGAGAGGAAAAGGGGAACTGTTAGAAATTAATAGGGGAATAAGTTTATTGAGTGATTTGGTAGGGAAGGTTTAGCTGGATTCTTAAGAAAGCGATAGAATGAGGAGTGAACTAAAGGAACTGATTAAAGAGACGAACAAGGTGCGTTTTGGAGTGGTAGAGGATGTGTGGATCAAAATCTTAACATTTAAAAACAAATGATTGAGAAATGAGGGAGAAGAAGAATAAATTATATTTAGGTTTTTTGGATTTTGCCAACAGGCTTATGATTGGAGTTAAATAGGAAGCTTTACTGGTAGGTATTCAGTGATATATGGGTGTTGGTAGGCAAGCTCTGAATGGAATCAAAAGTATGTATGAACGATATGAAGCGTGTGTAAGAATAAATGGTGTCAATCTAGTGATTGGTTTATGTTAATAGCAGAGAGAGAGAGGGTTGTGTTATGTCTCCTGGTTAATTCAAATTTGTGTAAATATGGAATTGGGGTTATGAAAAGAATTTCAAGGTGAGAATGGAGGAAAATGGTGTTAGAAGTGATGGAGAATGCGGAAGATAGAGCTGGAGGGGCCCTATTATTATATGCGATGATTGTGGTACTGGTGTGGTGAAATCTGAAGAGAGTTTTGAGAGGATGTGATAGAGAGATTTGGCAAGGTATGTAAAAAGGAGGGGTTTGAAAGTAACGTAGATAAAAGTAGAGGTTTATGGTTGTGAGTGAAGGACAGTCTCGTGTGTAGTATGTTACGGATGGTGAGCAGCGTGGAGCAAGTTGTCCGAGGTTAAATATTTTAGGGTATGTTTGGAATGAGAAAGGAACGGATGATGCAGAGTGTAGTAGGAAAGTTAGTGGAATGGCCAGGAAGGTGGCTGGTGCAATTAAATTGTTGGTGAAATGTAAAGGGACTAGTCTTGAGTGCGCTAGGGTTCTTACATGAGGGTATGTTTTTACCTTTGTTATTGTATAGTAAGTGAGACTATGGTCTGGAATAAGAAGTATGATCTAAAGTTCAAATGTGGTTCGGGATGGACAATCTAGGAGCATGCTAGGTGTATGAAGAAGAATTAATAAAATGAGGAATCGAACTTTTAGAGAGTTTGTGTGGTGTGAAGACAGGGGTAAATGAGAGAATGAAATGAAAGTATGTTGAGAATGGTTGGTCATGTGGAAAAGGATGAAGTGAGAATTAATCGGTTGGTTATAGCGGATGTATAGGGTGAAGTGTGTTGGGAACGACCGGGCTGGAAGACCAAAGAGAAAGTGATCGAGTCGGTGAAACGAAATGTATGAAGAGAGAAAATGTGAGTTTGCAGAGGCGAGAAATAAAGGTGCATGATAGGGAGAAGAAAGGCGGGGTTTTGTATGGGGGCTTGGTTGTGGCCCCCAGACCCAGGAAATGAACCCTTACATTGACGATTTACCATAGTGAGGGGCCCGTCGCGGTCCCATGAAGGCTCTAGGCGTGGAGATTTATTTTAATAAATTTATTTTTATAAATTTAAAATAGTACCTTTAAGGAATTAATTGCAATATAATATTAAATAACTTTTTTAATGTTTGTGTTTTTATTTAAAAATATTCCATTCCTTTTGAACTTACATTTTAACAAAGTTTAGCTACTAGCTTTTTATGTTTTAAACATGATTACAATTACAAGAAGATTCTTTAACTAGCTACAAATATAAAGAATAAAAATAATGAAAGAAGAGACCTCATTAATCAGGCCGAAAAGGTTCAAATTAAAAAACGCTATTAACTCAAAACACATGTAACATAATAAAACATACGTCATTTAAGATAGATATCATTCAATACTCAAATTCAAAAAATTCACAAAGATTGTGATGCAAAAGAAACAATTAAGCTTTTACGTAGTATCTGGGCGAGAAGACTGTTCCTTTTTGGGGTGTTTACATTCCTACCTACACTATAGATACGCTCTCTCTCTCGATGATGAAAGGAGGTTGCTGATAATTATTTGCCTGCAACACTGATATAATTGAAAACCTTGGCACATTTTTCATGCCCACGCAATGAAAGGGATTCTCTTCTGTAGCGTAGCATCTCATGTTTTTAGTAGAGCTCATCTCCTCATTCCAGACTGCAATTTGAATTTTCTTTGCTCCTTGAATGCTGGTCCGTCTTCAGTTTTTACGAGGAGGTTCCCTGGTGTGATTCCTTTGAAGGTGAATGAGAATAGATGTCAATGCAAATTTCGGCCATGAACTTATCAAAAGTCTAACATATCCAATCTTCATCTCAGTAGGTTTATTTGCTGAAAAGCCACCATCGTCAGTATCAGTGCTGTTGCAGGGTTGCATAATTCTGTTGTTTCTTTCTGTCTCTCCTTTTTTTTTTTTTTTTTTTTTTTTTTTTTTTTTTTTTTTTTTTTTTTTTTTTTTGTCAAGCAAGCAGCTCCTCGGTTATGCTATTTTAATGCATTCTAGAAGTGTTCACCGTTGGAGATGCCAAATTCTTGCTGGGATTTTCAGCTAGCTTAAGGAAATTCCTTATTAGAAACCTTTTATTTATTTATTTTTTTTACAGTTGTCAACCACCCGCTCACGGGCAGAACCCTATTAAGGAGGGGTGCTGACGCCTCAAATCCTCTAACGCAAATTATGAGATGAGACAGACGCAGCTTTAAAGTGGGGAAATTAAATTGAGTAGGGAACACAGATGATGGAAGAGAATTCTACAGAACCGAGGTGGCAGGAAAGAAAGAAGCCACCGCAAGCTGAACCCAGTCCTGGAAGTTAACTAACATCAACACCAAAACTCAATGTGCCGACACCAGCACCGCCTTGTGCTACGGAGGGCGTCGTACAAGGTGGTAGGTGTAAGACTAGTGGATAGTTCGCCTCGGAGCACTGTGCCTCTTACAGTAAACCTATAGAAAAGGGATAAAGCACCAACATCGCTCCGACAAATTATAAAGGGTCAAGTGGAACTAGAAAGTCAGGACAGTTTTTTATCAGTCTGTTTGGGACAATTTGACTCGACCTCCTATCCAAAAAGCCGGATGAAACAGAGCCCCCGCCCCCCCAACAGATATGAGAGCATAACTCCATACAAGGCGGAATGAGACCCTTGTATAGAGGTGGAAGTTAACTGAGAAGAGGAAAAAGATATCTCTCTCTCTAAGACACTTAACTTTTCATCTCTTTTCGACGGTTCCTTGTCTCTCCTGTATGACAATATAAACATCTCTTGGGGCCTTAACATAAACAAAAAAAATGTTTTGAAAACCTCAAATCACAGTGGTTGCAGGGCGGCCTCAGAGAAACTGGGAGTTATTGTTTAGGAGTGCGAGAGATTTTTTTTCCTCCTCTCAGTTACTCCACCTATAAAGGGTCTCATCCGCCCTTGTATGAGAGTACTGCTCTCATATCTTGTGGGGGGCGGGGGCTCTGGTTTCCATCCGGCTTTTTGGATAGGGGTCGAGTCAAAGGCCAAAAGCTTATAAAAACTGTCCTGTACTTTTTTTAGTTCACTTGACCCTTTATATTTGCGGAGCGATGTTTGGTGCTTTATCGCCTTCGTGTCTATAGTCTGTAGAGCAAGTGCTCGAGGCGAACTATCCACTAGCGTACCACCACCTTTACGACGC
>JABUQX010078736.1:0-5000 GCA_015478945.1 Trachelipus rathkii
ATATGTATATGTAATATGTATATGTATATATATGTATAATTAATATATATATATATAATATATATTATTAAGATATATATATATTTATATATATATATATATATTATATATATATATATATAATATATTATATATAATATATATATTATTATATATATAATATAATAATATATATTATATATGTATAATATATATTATATATATATATATAATATTATATAGATATATTTTTATAATATTAATTATATATTATAATATATATAATATATATATATATATATATATATAATATATATATAATAAATATAGAACTATATATATATGTAGTGTGTGTGGCGTGTGTGGGTTTGTGCCGGAGCACATAGGTCGTGTAGGTATTTATAACGCACAAGGATTTAACTAATAAAACACGCATACGAAGGTTAAGTTATGTAAACTGGAAATTGTGAGGAAAAATTGTCGAGTAAAAATTATGGTTTATTTGATGTATTATATTATATATATGATTATATATTATTATATTATTATTATTCATTATTATATTATGTATTATTATTATTATTATTATTATTATTATTAATTATTATTATATTATTATTATTGGTATCGTTATTGCTATTTCCGTTATGATATCCAATTATTTAGGGGTTATGAGACTAGTGTTTATAATCATATCCGGGGTATTAAATCATGTATCAACAAAATCTAATGGTTGACTAAATTAATGTGGCACATTATAATTCAGATAGAAGATAGGAATGTTATTAATAGCAGAAATTATAAGTATTATTATTATTATATTATTATTATATATTTTATATTATATTCATTTTATTATTATATATTATTTTATTATATTTTTTATAATTATTTATATATTAATTAATTTTATATTAGTATTATATTAATTATTTATATTATTATATATTATTATATATTATCTATTATATTATTATTATTAATTATTAAAGCTGTAGCCTAACTTAGAGTTTTCCCGGACTTATGGGACACCCTTTTCTGAGTAGTGACATGATTTTTCTTCTGGAGAGGTTTGGAAGGAAATATTTTCTGTTATTTCTAGTTTATTAGCATTTACATCTAGAGAATTGAAGTTACTTTGAATGTTAAAATATTAAGTTTATTTTGTTTCAACAATCGTTGTGTTGTGGAACTATTAACAAAATATTCTTCATAGCCAGTTCCAACAAATTAATTTCATTTCGCCTGAAGATGCCTCGAGTTCGGAGGCGAAATTTTGCAACAAGATACAAGTCTTCAACAAAGCTTCTAAATGTTCTGAAAGAACATGATCTCCAGCATTAGCACGCTATCTTCTTAGCTTTCAAAGGAAAAAGAAGTCGACGAAGCGACTTCTGAGAGGAAAGTCCGACGCTCCTTACCTTTGAACCTCAGGATTGGCTGTAAGCCCCCTACTTTAGGGGTTTTTCGGACTTATGGGGACCACCCTTTTCTTGAGAGGGAAATGATTTTCTCTGGCGAAGTTTAGATGTAGTATTTCTGTTGTGTCTTTTATAGAACTTTTTTGACACATTTTTGTTGAGTTACTTGTATTGTTAAATTTTAATTTTTGTATTAAATCGTTTTATTATATTGTGGACTATTAACAACAATATTCATCATAGGCCCGTCAACAATAATTTCATTCTGCCCCTGAAGATGCCTCGAGTCGGAGCGAAATTTTGCAAACAAATACAAGTCCTTCAACAAAGCTCTTTAGTCCTGAAGAAATGATCTCAGCAGGAATAGCTTTCTTTTTAGCTTTCAAAGGAAAAGAATTCGACAAAGCGACTCTGAGAGGAAAGTCCGACGCTCTTACCTTTGAACCTCAGGATGGCTGTAAGCCCCCTACTTTAAGAGTTTTTCGGACTTAGGGACACCCTTTCTGAGAAGTGGAATGATTTTTCTTCTGGAGAGCTTTAGATGTAGTATTTCTCATGTGTGTCTTTTTATAGACTTTCTTTGACACATTTGTGAAGTTACTTTGTCTGTTAATTTTAATTTTTTTGGCTATTAAAATCGTTTTATTATATTGTTGAACTTTTACAAAATATTATTTATATTATTATTATTATTATTAGTGTTAGGATGTCTAATGTCACTAATTCTGTTTATGGGAACGAGGATGGTTTGATTCAAATTTATATTGTTATTTTCAGGGAAACGGTTGCGGGAGCCAACTTCAATCACTTCAATAAATATCGAAGGGTACGATCATTATTTTGGTCGTATATAATATCTGTATCGTTTTAATTTATATTTATAAGTATTTTAAACTACAAGACTGAGTGGTTATTTATTTTATTATCTACCATGTAGGTGGATTATAAGTTTAATTAGGATTCACCTAGGGTACAAGTTTATGAAATGCTCCTCATCTTAGGTTAACACAGTTAATTTTTTTTAACCATTAGAAAGATGAATACAATAGTTATTGACATTCCACGGTGACATTTTGTATGATAATAGTATATGGTTTCTATATTATTATAACACTTACCGTTATAGCACAATGATATACAGGTTATTAATTATAATATGTGGATTTAATAGATACTACATGTATTTCTGTGACGAACTATAAAGAAGTGCTGATAATAGTGATGTAAGTTTTAAAAACCTTATACATGTTAGAACCTCTAGGTAATTTAGGATTTATTTAAATAAATGAAATAATGTGACCTTTTTCTTTTGTTTCGAACCAATTAATAGCCTTCATATCTATGATCTTGTAGATATTTAAAAGAAATCTACTTGGATATTCCCTAATTTAGAAGGGTTAATACATAATCTAGAAACTTTATCCAATAATTTATTACTGCCGCCAAGTATCTTAAGCAATAGCATAAATGGGGCATTATCAATTAGATATCGTTACTCACAAGCATTGACAACTAAGGTAGACGTACCAATGGGTCTATTATTCTAGCCTGACATTATATATATACATAAGTATAATGGCAAAGACCTTAATGTTACTACAATCATAGTATTGAGAACTTATAGTTAAAGGGGTGATTTTAATCATGAAACTTTACTCATTATTATATTGTGATATTTATTATCTATTCTCAACCATGTTTTAATTAAGAGAATAGTTTAGAATTCATATCAAGTTATATTAGTTTTATTGTATGAATGTCAATTTAGACATATAGTTACTTATTATTTACAACAGTAGTGTACTTACTTAAAATTATTAGTTTTAGTCAGGGAACTATTAGTACGTTATAACTGTTATTTTCTTTCTGGTGAATCTTTATCGCCATAACACCCTTATGCACGACCCTCATAATGGATACATATTGCAGTACTCACAGGGATCTCAAAAATTAGGCGATTATTGGTGGAAGTACGGATTCTCAGTATATTTTAGAGTTTTAGCATTATTAATATTTTTACTACCTGTGAGGCTTAAATATCAGGGAGGAATAAGATGTTCTGTTATGTAAATATTATCTATTCTTTTACAGCTTCACTTTGAATATGGTATTCTTTTTAGGCGGGTGGAGTTCCTACGTATAATTCAGAATTACTGAGACCTGGTTGAAGTGATGTTGACGTTGAGTAATACTCATTATTCCATTAGTCGTTGAGGACCTACTATACAACAAGTAGGATTCACACTACTTTTCGTATAATTTACGGGAGATTTGAATAAGGAGGGGGAATTCGCTAGCTACTAGACATATTCGGTATTTTATTATGGCTAGGTTTTTATTTATCTTGGTCTAGTAGATTATTAACATAGCTTTTATTATTATACTAAGGTATTTTACTAGCAATCCTAGCATGTATCGTTAGTCCTCTCTTAATCTACTTCACTAGTAATTTACCAGCTAGAGGAAGAGGATCCCTTCTCCCTATAGTAATAACACTTCTAAAGAGTCTCGCATCGTATGTAAACAGCCATGACCATTTCGAGTCACGCTGACGAGTAAATTAATAGTAGTAGTTATGAATTACGGTGCCTTCGTTATTCTCGATGGTTGAAACTACGTAACCGTAGTTATGATTTATGTAGATAAAGAACTGCTACTTTTATAGTTTTAAGCTATATATTGTTTTCATTCACGTAGAGGTACTTACTAGTTGACTTAGACATATTATTGATGTAAGGTAGTACGAATTTGTGTTTATATATGCTCTATTAAAAAAAAACTGTCACGTACATCCTTCCATTTGTTTCGAACTTTTTATTCCGTTATGAACATATCAGTCATATTACCAAGGATAGGGTAGATTTATTTATAATTAGATTGTATACTTATATATTTAAATATATATATAGACTCCATATGATTATACGTTTTAGATACAACCCTCTACCGGTAATTATAATCGGGATTATAATTTTTAGATGTAGGTCGTTCTCAAGAGATATATATATATATATTACTATGATTGGGCTAATATGGAATTTGGAATTAAGCAAGTATTCTCATTTTTTGTCTGTCATATAGAAGTCTGTCAAAATTCAACAATATTTTATTACTCTTCACAATAGAAGCCTTACTATAATTATTATTATATGACCCTCGTCAATCCATCTATATTTTTAATAAATATGGAGGACGAATTTGTTTATCAATAAAATGGAGGTCAAAACTAAATTTAGAGATAAAGATATTCTAATAATAGAGTTTAATCATGATCTCTCATATTTTCAGTATCTAGGTAATATGCTTGAATAGTCAGTATTAGGAGCGTTTTACATAACGCGTAAGGCTTAAACATTTTATGCTCTCATTGAGTTAGTATTATCTAGTGATGAGACAGTTCAATGATAACTTTTCATGTAAATTCTACTTAATATCTTTTCTTCTTACGTTTCCTCATCTCGATAGCCAGATACAAGATTATGAATTTCTTTAGTTAAGAAGAAGGTATTTATCACGGTTATCTTTTTATTATTATTCTTACGGTATTAGATATTATATTTATATATTATTATGTGAAGAATTTTATTATGGCCATTCTAG
>JABUQX010078736.1:10000-25000 GCA_015478945.1 Trachelipus rathkii
CAAGACATATAGTGGGAAGGTAAATACATACTGGGACTTCTGTTCCGATTTGTGAATTCGCACCGCTTGTAAAAGACATCGAGTATATGTCCTCATCGCAACACGTGTGGTTCAATCCCGGAGGGGGTAAGTATTACCTTGCGTGAGTGGAGTTGTGTGTCTTAATTGGATGTAAAGAGAGAGAGTTTTAAGTATTGCGAAGTGTATCATTTAGAGAGGAGTTTATAGATATGAGAGGTAGTGGGTATGTGTTGTGAGATCATGTGGGTGTTTGCCTTGAAGGGACTGTGATTGCTTTAAAATCTGTTCTTTTGGGGAACGCGGCGGGTTGTATTGGGTGTGGTTGTAGATGCGAGTTTGAGAGCGAGCGGTGACGTATATTCTCTAGCCCGAGCTCTCGTGGTGTGAGTCGCGTGAGAGGTATGAATTGTAACGTTCGCATACTAATGGGTGGTTCTTGTGTTTTTTTAGAGGTGCCATTAATATATAAAATTATTTTGCTATATTATTCAGATTTGTTAGAGTCGAAGCGGTATTTGAGTATAGGGTGAGGGGTGTATATATAGGATTGGTTGTTTGTGTATATCGTAATTGAGTTTTATTATTGTTAGTAATGAGTATTGTGTAGTTTATGATATAGAGTATATTATAGGTTTGATGTTAGTAGTAGGTAGTGTATTATATGTTAGGTATAGTGTGGTTAGTATTATATATATATATATATATTATATATATAGTGTTGAGTATTATTATTGTATGAGTGAGTTATATATTTAGTGTGTGATGTGAGGTATAGTTTCAATTTTACGAATATAATTAATTATGAAATCTCTCTCTTCCTGTGTTGGGTCTCCTAGTGCTTGATTGTTTGCAACGTAGAATCCTTTTCTTAATATCTGTTATTTGCTCGTGTGTATACTCTAGTCGTGCATTAGTTTCATAGAGAGATTTGATTAAGAAGACAATACAATGAGCATTCTGGTTTCCAGTCAGGCATTATAAAAAGGTTTTCACCTTCCTTTCAGGAGCATTGCAGATTTTACTATGTTTAGCATCAATAACTTTATATTATTATTATTGTTTTTGCTTTTTAATATTAATTATTACTATATATCTGTTCTTTAATCTTACAGTAGTGTAGGTTATATTTATTAGTATTGTTTTGGAGTGATATCTATTTCTAATCTTTATAAAATTTATATTTAATTAATTTTTAAGATTTGGGGAAGTACAGGGTGTAGAAGCGTAACCAAATACCTTGTGACAGGATATTCCGTTCTGCTTTTAACGTTTGTTCTTAAATTAAATCAATCATTCGTGGCATTTGTTTTTCATAGTCACTTATACGAAAAGCATCAGAGATATACTATTTTCATGTTGAACATTCATTATTTATTCTTATTATAGAATAAATCTTCTTTATTACTTCTATTTAAAGTGATTCTTTCATCAATAATTGACTGTTTCATTACAATATTATTTATATTATTTTTATTATATTATTATTTCTTATATTATATTATAGTATATTATTATATTTATGTATTTTTTATATATGATATATAGTTTTATTATTATAATATATATATATATATATAGGGGTATATGTATTATATGGTAGAATTATATGTTAGAGGAGAGAGAGTGAGAGGTGAGAGAGAGAGTATTAGGGTTGGTTTGTATATAGCACTACTCATGGATTATTAGTATTAATATAATATATGAGACTAGTTTAGTGTAGTATATTAATAGAGAGTATGAGTGTATATTATATGTTTGGGTGTGGGGTTTTAGTGGTGTAGATTGGGGGGGGTTATAGTATATTTATATGGGTAGTATAATTATTAGTTGGAGGTTGTGGTAGTGTGTTATTATTTGTATATAATATATATAGTTGTTTTTTTAGGGGAGGGTGTTAGTGTTTGATGTGGCTTTTTGATTGAAGACAAGCAGGTGTTTTTAAATATATATTATTATAGACAAAGAAGTTGAATTTCTGTGTTTGTTTGAATATAAAGAGAAATTTTGCCAAGTGTTGTGTGTTGTTATTTTGTTGGTTTTGAGTGTCTTGTTGTTGTGGTTATTTGGGGTTGTGTGTGTTTTTATGGTGTTTTTATTGTTTGTTACTTATTTATTGTTATTTTAAAGGGAGAAGATTGAGTTTACTGTTTGGTTGTTTATTATCGTATTGTATTGGTTAGGTGCACTGATTGTGCTTATCTGATTTGGGTGGTGTTGGTTTTGGTTTTTGGTTGTTGTTGGTGTGTTTTGGTGGTTCTATCGATAAATTCAGGATAAATGTCTTTAGTAGTGCGGTAGAATTTCAAGATGTGTGTGAATTAATGTAATTTTGTTATTAGGTGGAAATTATTATTATTTTTTGATTTACATAAACTCAATAAAGTAAAAATAAGAGGGTATATTATAATAGATAGACTCTAGTTGTGAGAAGAGAGAGGTTATATATTTTTTTTATATCCTTATCATCTATTCACAGAATAATATATATTATATATATATTAATGAAATGAAAGATTGGTGATTCAGATTCAAATTAACCTATAATGGTATACAAATGAATTCTTATTTACCTTTATTTTTGATTACTAGGAATATTATATAATTTTATGTAGTATTATTGTGTATGTGTAGTTTGGTGTAGTTATGTGACTTATATTTATATATTAGTGATGTAGTTTTGTTGGAGAGATTTTAAGTGGGGTGGTGTTTGTTAATTGGTGGGTGGTATAAGTATGTTGGTGTTGTTTATTGAAAAGTGAGAGAGTGTTTTTTTAGTGTATTTTGGGGTATAGTAGGGTATATGGAGTTGTGTTTGTATTATGTAGTTGAGAGTTGATTGATGTAGTGTTTGTGTATTGTAGTTATTTATGTGGTTTGTGTAGTTGTATTTTGTTATTTTTGATAATTTGGAGTTTATTAGTAAATAGATATGTGTATTATATATTATGAGTAGTGTTAGGTGATGGTATTTTTGATTATTTTGTGTGGGTCGAGGGTTATAGTGTTTATGTGGGTTTATATTGGTAGTGGTGTATTGGGTAGGTGTTATTATTAGGTTTATATTGAGGTAGTGGTTGTTTAGTTTTGTATTGCTTATTATATATAGGGTAGTTATATTAAATATATATACTATATTTATATTATAATTTCGTGTAGATATATATAATTATAATTATTGTATATATTCCTCTATATTTTTAAAATACATGTTGGTATATAGTTGTGATGTGATTGTAGGGGTGTGTATTGTGCAGAGATGTCATTTAGTTATAATTTGTGTAGGTATTCTTGGTGTTATCTGGTTGTGTTTTACTTTGTGATAAATGAAGGGTGTATCTGTTAGTGCTGTATGTGTGACGTTTGTTTAGCAGTTGTGAAAATCTTTGTGAAGCGTTCGTGTCTGACTATGTATACTTGTTGTTGTTACATTTATGCGTTCTGCGTTAGCATTGGTTATACTGTTGCTTTCTGTCATTTTCGTTGTTGTTCATTAATAGGTGTGAGTTGTGTTGTGTTAGCATTTGTACGAGTATTGGTTGGGCCTACAGTAGTTTCTGCTTGGAGAGATTAATATTGTGTATTATTGAGAGTTTTTAATTACTTTTATTATATGGATATTCTAAAGTGTGTAAAATTACAAAATAGTTTGAATAATAAAAAGAATTGAGTAAATTTTAAATTTTGACCCTCTTCTAAATATGCAAAAAATTAAAAATCAATTTTTAATTTATATTATTTGTGGATGAGTTCAATATACCATATTGCTAAAATTTTTTATAATTTTATTTTAATTATAAACTCAGGTGCTTAACACAAAGTCTAATGGAGCTGGCACTTTGAACCCTAGCTAGCCGATCTTTTTTCAACATTGTTTGATATTATTGTATGTAAAGTATTAAGAGTAGATTTGACAGGTATTATATATTTTATTTAATGATATTTATAATAATAATAAAAATTGCAGTGAAATGTATGTGGGTAAATGTTAGGTAACTACAATAATAATAATATAATAATTAATATTCTTAACAAACATAAGCCGAAACTGATATTATCCATGTATAGTTATAGAAAAAATAATAGCATTTAAATTATAATAATAATAATTAATTATAATTATCATAGTAACAAAGAAATATGCCTATTAACAGTTAATGACACTTATTATAAATGATAATAATTCTGGTAACATAATAGATACATAATATAAGATTAAAAAGAAATAACATCACGATTTTATTATAGTAACTAAATAATAAATTACAATATGAAGAATTACTTTTGGAATGACTACTTTCAAACATATTAATCAGATAGCTTGGATCTCTTGGTAGAGTGAATTGTGACCCGCAAAGCTGAATAATCTTTCTACAGGGGCCGATGAAGGTAGTTGAGTATTGTAGTGCAAAAAGACATTTTTAACACAAGGATACCTATTAAGTGACTCTATAGGTCTTTTTCAATACTTTCCTTACTTAGTCATTCTATTTCTATTCTCTTTGAAAGAAGCGTTTAGGTATAGATGACAAACCCTTGTATTCCAAAAAATCTGGACTGCTACCTCCAACCAAATCCATTACTTCGTTAAGCTCTTGAGATGTATTTGCTTGAACCTCATATTTCTGACAGCCACGATTAGCATTTCCTGATAGTTTTTCCTATTTTCCTCGGTATTATATTCGGGGTTTATGGCGATCCATTTGATTTTGTGGTTATGATTAGAAATAGATGCCAGAACTGCGATGTTGGCCGAGATATGCAAACTAAGAACTCCCGAAATCTAATCTCGAAACCTGAAGCTAATGCTGTAAGAAGAAGAGGATGAACATTTCTAAGTAGAGACGTATTTAAGCGATTAAAATTTTTTTCAATCTCTAGCAATGTTGGAAGCAAGTTCCATAAAAACAGCTTTTAATCACCCTGTAGCGCTATCTAATGCAACAGCAATTGTTTGAAATACTAAAATGTACTCTTCAGAAAAATTACTAATGTCTTTGAAGCATGGATGGGTGGATAAAAAAATGGAAAAGCAAAAGTTGAAAAGAACTTGGAACTACTTGTCATTAAAGAAGCCATCCCTTTTTCCCTCAATTAAAAAACCTGTCTGTTTAAGTTTGAACTGGTGCTACCTGTTTAAAAGATATCATTGAAAGGTACTTTTAGCACAATAAAACGAAGACAGGGCTTAATGGACTATTGTCAGATGAGTATTCATGAGGAATATTAGTAAGTAAAAATAAACGAATTGGAAACCAAATGAAATTGCGGAATTCGCTGAAATCCAAAGGCGTCTAATGCTAAGTTTAATTTATATTAGTCTACAATCAGTGATCAAATACTCGCTCAACCCCATAAAACATCATTTATCGCCTCTCAAATAGATATTTTTTTTTATTCACTTTTTTGACTACAAATTGTTTTTTAATTAAAATGTTGTAGATTTTGTTTTTATTTATTTTATATTGATAAATAACTTTTTTATATATTATATTTTTATTAGCTCTTTGAAAGGAAAAATTGTAATTTAACGCAACCCACGCCGTCTATCTGATCAGTGTGAGCAGGGACATAAAATCACTCAACTTTGCTAGCTGCTAAGTCAAATTCACCTGCGTAAGACACACACAACACAACACCACACATATATTATATATATATGTATATATTATATTATATATATTAGTAATATATATATACTATATATATATATATATATATAGTATAGTATATAATATTTATAATATATACATATAATATAGTACATTAATATAATATATAATTGAATGTCCTGTACGTCCCATGGTAATATATATTATAGTATATTATTATATATATAGTATATATATAATATATAATATATTATATATATATATATAGTATATAGTATATGGTATTTATATATATATGTATATATAATATATATATATATGTAGTATCGGTATATATATATATAATATATATTATATATATATCTATTTATATATATTATATATAATAGTATATATATTATATATATATATTATATATATATATATATATATATATATATTATATATATTTACAATTTAACAAGCTCAGAAGGGTCTTAAACCTGTCAGGGGGCAGCAACTCTCTGAATCTTCCTCTATGTCTTCCGAAACTCATCTCACTTAGCTCTGCATTCGACGGCAATCAGTGTCTTTCAATTGATGTCCTCTCACCTGAGCTTTTCCCATTCTCCTAGGTCTTGTCCTCTGTTGTCGTTTTCTCCGGTCCTCCACTCGTGCCCATTTCTTTTGCCTACCCTATTTCTCTTCATCTGTCCATGTGTCCCCACTACCTCAATCTAGCTGCATTCCATCTTATTCAATATAGCCACACTCCAACCTCCTCCTTATTCTTTCGTTTCTCTGTCTTTCTCTTCTAGTCTTATTATCGCTCTCAAATCGTACATCTTCGCCGACTTTATTCTACTATCTCCTCTCTTGTGTTCGTACTCCATGTCTCTGCTCCATATAGTAATCTGATATTTAAGACACCTTTCAATGATCACTCCTTTTTCAACCTCCTATATCTCATTTGCCTATCTTTCGTATATGGATACCTGCTCTACTGCTCTCCATACTGAACACCTACTTTATTTTATTCTCTGGTACATTCTCTACCTCTCTTCTCAAATACTCACCCGAAAATATTTACATTTTCTGCCACCGTCTTTTATCTCATTCCCTCCACTCTATTACGCAAATCTCTTCGCTCCTTCTTCTCTACATGACCACCATGATCCTCCGTCTTTTTCTGCATTATAGTCAAGCCGTCTTCTCAGCTGTTGCAAATAGATATCACTACCTCTCTCAACCTTTCTCCCTCTTCGCTCCAGCACTCCAAGTCATCCGCATATGCCAAGATATCACCGTCCAAATATTTCATCTGTTCTTCTCTCTACTTTCCTTTGCATTTAATACGATACAAACAAAATTGGTGATAACACGCTTCCTTGTTTAAGCCATGTTCTCACTGTCGAACCATTTTTATTCTCATATCTGTTTCTTTACATTACATTTGTCTATTCCTTTTTGTTACAAACTCTCCAGAGCTACTCTCAATTCTACCACTGCATATTCTTCTTCCAGTCACTCTCCAAATGTCTCTTCTCTAGGCACGAATCGAAAGCTTCTCAAGATCTATGAAAAGCTTATACTGCTCGTTTGAAGTTCTCATACTCTTTTCCAACGTAATTCTCATAGCGAACTAAGAGATCCGCGTTGTTTCTGTTCTTCTATATCCTGTTGCTCTTTCGTCCTCATTCAGGGTCTCTTACTTGACATTTCTCAAACCTTTTTCTCTAAAATCTCTTCATAAGGTTTTGCTCAGATGTTCAGACAAGGAAATTCCTCTGTATTTTTGCAGTCCTTTGCATCTCCTTTCCTTCTATATATTCGGAGGCAATAATCATTTGCTTTCCCTACTTTCTGGTACTAATATCCCACTTCTCTTCCAACACCTATTAAGCAGTTTCAAAATTCTTCTTTCATTTCTCTCTCACTCTTTTATCAATTCTATGGGTATCACATCTTCCGAATCTTCATTGCCTTACCGTTCTTCATTGCTTTCAGAGCTCAACTCTAAATTCTTTCCATTAGTTCTCTCTCTCCTCATCTTCCTATCCCTTCATCCAATTCTCTTCTCTCTTCCTCCTCCTCTGTTTCATTCCATTTATGTCAGTTCACTGGAAGTACTTTTCCGTCGTCTTCCTGTTTTTGTACTATTGGATTTCACCATAAACCCCTCCCTGCTTTATACTTGATGTTGCAATCACTTTCCTCTTTGATCTCTCTTATATGTTTGCCAGTCTTATAAAATCCTTTCTTTCCTTTCTGCCCCTCCCACCTTTCCATCCTTTCTTCGCCTCTCTCTTTGGCCATCCTTCTTTCTTTTTATCTTTCTTTTTCACTCTCTCTGCATCATTTCTTGCCTCACATACTGGAGCCCTTGTTATCGGTCTATTTTTCAGGCACATTTTTCATCTAATACCGTTTCCTCTTTTTGCTCTCCTTCATTCTTCAATTTCCATCACTTGTGTGTCTTTTCTTTGTTCCTCCTACCATCTTTTGCCTAGAGCCTCCTCTGCTACCCTTCTATCTGTTTCTTTATTCCTCCATCTTTCGTACTTCTTTCTAATTGTTCTATATGCCTTCATTTCTATTTTCTGATTATATTTCCCTTTTTGTCATCATTTCTCTTAGTGATTATCACTTTATCATCGATTCTCTTTTTCTTTATATCTGCAAGCTTTTTTTCTGCCTTCACCACAGGTACGTCTCAACAATCTATGATCCGAAATCCATTGTTACTGTCAGGTATTACTTTACATTCTTATATCCTACTATCGACTATATTATCATTGTCTATAAGTGAGTTTCTCTGAAATCGAATGATTCTCCTGTGATATTATTCCATCTATATCCTTGTGAACCTATGTGATTTCCTTCTGTTGAAAAAAAAACTCATTCAATGATCTTTCAATCCTTCCTCAGACAGAATCTTATCAGCATCTCTCCTGTCATATCTCTTTCCCTCTCTCCAATTCAGTCCACCCTTGGTTCCTGACCGCCGTCTCTTCTCCTCGGCCCCGTTGCGATTAAAACTCCATACATCAGAAACATTACATTCCTCATCTCTTCTTCCGTCTTAAATCTCCTCTACATTCAATGGATAACGTCTTCTTTTCCTCTTCCGAGTGTGCCCTGTTGCGTCTAATACACTGATCTATCATGTACCTATTGACTTGATTTTAAAAGTCATCTATAACATTTTTTTTCTGGTAATTTACTTCTATATCTGTATGAATGGGACATATTCGTCTACTCCATGCTTTCTGATTCCGTCCTCTACCACATTAATATCAAATACATATTCTCCTCTCCATATCTTTCCCTCTCTTCTCCTCATCTTCGCTATTTCTGCCATCATCTTCACGTCGATCTCCTCCGTCTCCTCCTCATACTCCAGGACTCCTCCTCCTCCTTTCCACGCATACGGTTCGCAAATTAAGTAGCGCATCTATCTTAAATAACATGTTCAGCTGTCAAAATGTTTCCGGGTCTGTTACCTAAAGGTCTGTCTACTTCCGAAGGCTGGTCCCTTGAGTATTATATATATATATATATATATATATATATATATAATATAATTTATATTATATTATTAAATATATATATATATATAAAATATTATAAAGTATAATATATTATATATATATTATATAATATAAATATTTATAATATATGATTTTAAAAATCTGGCAAAAGCTAAAATTCGTTTCTAAAAATAAAAAAAATGTCAACACAGTGGAGTTCCGTGTGTATGATGTAACGAGTAACCGAGTAACCTTTGCGAAAAACACCGTTACAAATTTTTTAAAAAGTGTTTTTTTTGGTACGTTACCGTTACATCGTTAGCATTTTTTTAAAGATGCGTTTGAAGCGTACCCCGTTATCGTTACATATTGTAACGCCGTTCGTAAGCCGTACATGTAACGCGTTACTGCCCACCTCTATAACTATAATAATATATGATAATATATAATATATATAATATAAATATGATATATATATAATATATTATATATAGAGAATAAGGAATAAGAGAAGAGAGAGAGAGAGATGAGAGAGAAGAGAGAGAGAGAGATGAGAGAGAGAGTAGAGAGAATGAAGAGAGAGAGAAGAGAGAGAGAGAGGAGAGAGAGAGATAGGAAGAGAGAGAGAGAGAGAGAGAGAGAGAGGATGAGAGAGTGAGAGAGAGAGAGAGAGGACATCATATATAAGTCGAAAACTGAAATTATTCGATTAAGATTTTATACAAAAAAACCCTAATTGTCCCCTGCTTTAGCTGTTCCCAAACCTTTTCTAATGTTGCTTGTCACAAGTCCAAATTAGTTGAAAATATCCCTTCCAACTGATAGCAAGTTGATAAGTGGCTGACAATATGCTATTTTTATTATATGACTCTCATCTAATTTTTCTGAGAGATCTTAAGCCAGATGAAAGTGAGGTCCATGCGACCAACAGATGACTCATCAAATTAGGTAACTTTTATGAAATGGATTACAATTTTGCTCTTAATTTATTTCCAATAATTCTTTTATCTCCTTTTTTAGCTAATTCTAGGAATTACTGTCGTCTGTATTGCTTCGTTGATAAACTATATGTCAATAAGTGAGCTTTGTTACTGCTATGATCCTTCCTTTTTACTTTTTAATATAATCTTGTAATATTGAGTTTGGAATAAGCTGTCGTAAGCTCCTATTCCAATATTTTTTCCAAAAAAGATATAACCAGCCAATTACTATGTTTACAGTCCTTGCCTTCTAGCTTGGTTGATGCTGTGGCACACACTCCACAAATGAGTTTAATTATAATCTTTTGAAATGTGGAATCGATGGGTAGAAAAAATCCTCAAGAGCTCGAAACAAAAATCATGTTTAAACATGTTAAATTTACAAATGATTAGATATATATATATATATATATATATATATATATACTAATATAATATAATATATATATTATTATTATATAATATATATATTATATATATATTATATATTATATATATATCATTCTCAAACATCCTTTGATATCTTGCAGAAAATCTTTTGTTATTTGCCTTTCAGCTTGCTTTCGATAAAAAATTGGAGAAATAACACTAATTAATAATAGCGGCTTAAACGAAAACTAGTTAATAATACATTTATAATGATTTAATATATTTTATGCATGTTTTTTTTTTATGTTAAAACCATGTTTTTTTTTATGTCGGTTAAAATGTTTTAAACCAAATTGGTATTAAAACCATCCCATATCTATATATAATATATAATATATATATATATATATATATATATATATAATTATATATAATCAATATATCATATATTATAAGTTATATAATATATATATATATATATTATATATATATATAGTTATATATATATATATAATATATATATATATATAATCTTTAATAATATTTATATAATATATATATATATATTATTATATTATAGTATATATATATATATTATATATTATTATATATTATATATATATATATAATATATATATATATATATATAATAATAATTTATATTTGGTGAATGTTGCTAAGTAAAAGAAAGAAATCTATAGATCTTTCAAAAAAAAATTTTAGATTAAAAGAAGTTTCATATAACATACTTGTTGAACCTAATTTTTTTTTTTTTTTTTTTTTTTTTTTTGTTTTTTTTCATCGGAAATATTTTAGAATTTTTTTCCCCCATTTTAGGGGGCTCGAGCCGACGGGGGACAGAGTGGGGACGAAGTCTCCGCCCGTCGTCCAGCGGAAGGTCCGAGAAAGACCGAATCTGCTACTTTTGCGGTTTACCCTATGGTCATTCCTTAGTTTAAGTAATTCCATATTGTGTATTAAGTGGATTATTAAAATTATTCGCTTTTAGTACTAAAGAATTTCTGTAATACGGCAAAGATGGTAAGAAGTCGGTCTCCGACCTACCGGTATAACGAGGGAGAACCATCCCCCTCTGTCCCGTCGGCTCGATTCCCCTAGATGGGAAAAATAAAAAATAAAAACTTTCTAAATTATTCCGAATGAATATAATGCAAAAAAAAAAACAAACTACGAATGATTTTTAGGTTCTACATATATTTATGAAACTTTGAATCTAAATAAAGTTCTTTGAAAGTCTATAGATTTTTTCTTTTATATGCAACTTTATATATATATATTATATATATATATATATTATATATATGATATACTATATATATATATATATATTATTTATATATATTATATATATATATAATAAATATATATATATATATAAATATATATAATATATAATTATATATATATATATAATATATAATATTATATACTATTATATATATATATATACTGATAGTTTATATATACAGTATATATATATATATATAGTATATACTATAATATTATAATATATATATTATTATATATATATAATATATATATATAAATATATTAATATATAATATATTATTTATTTTATATATATATATATTATATTTCAATGTAAATATTAGTCACCTGCACTATACTAAGAGTCGGCTAGACCCTTTCGTTTTAAGTTGCAAAGTACCAAGATATAATAAATGGTGAAAATAATTCCCGATTGCAAGTGTCTTTGGTCAGTCATCCAATGTCAAATGCCAGAAAGGTGTTCTTTAAGTGTTAAATATCATTAAGTTTATTTTTAAATTTTTATATTTGAAATAAATATGTATGGAAAAAGTATATGTGTATTTTCAGTTCTAGTACAGCTCGGTGGCAAGGAATGTATATCAATATTGTTTCCTTTAATTTTTCTGTTCATAAAAAACTGAAATAAGCTTTTTAAAATTTTGATAAGAAAGCTCGTAATTTGCATCTATGGTCCAAATCAGAATAGAAATTAAAGTATTTATAGGCAAATTTAATACTTTTTACGATTTATTATATTTTATAGTATATAATATACTTATATAATTATATATATATATATATATATAATATATATATATAATATATATATATATATATATAATTATATAATATATATGAATATATATATATATATATATATATATATATATATATATAATAATATTATATAATAATATATATATAATATATATATAGTATATATATAGTATATATATATATAATATAATATATTATAATCTATATATATATATATGATATATATATATATATATATATATATATATATATATTATAATATATATATATATATTATATATATATATATATATTAATATAAATATATATATATATATATATATAATATATATATATATATATTATATATAATTATATATAATTAATTTATATATTATATATATATAATAATATATATATATATATATATAATGATATATATATATATAAATATACTATATATATATATGATAACTAATATAGATATGTATTATATATATGTATTATATATATATATATATATATATATTTATATAGGTATATATATATATATAATTATAATATATATAATATATTATTTATATATATATATATATAGTATATATTATATATATATTATATTATTAATATATATAAATATATATTTTATATTATTATATATATATATATATTAGTTATATATATATATAGTATATTGACCAATTATATGAATTTCAAATATACTTTATCTATTATTTATTTTGGACTGGAAATGACCCATAAATAACACTTGATAATCATTTTTTAACCTTAATGCAATACAGTAAAATCGAAATTATCACAAAACATTAACACACACACACACGCACTACCTCTCTCTCTCATACACCACTAATTATAATATATATCTATATATATATATATATATAATATTATATATTAATATAATAATATATATATCAATATATATCGGTCATATATTATATATTATTATATAGTATAATAATATATATATAATATTATATTATATATAGTATATATACATATTTAGTAATTATATATATTATTATATATATATATATATAGTATAATATATATATAATATTATATATAATTTATATATATAATATATAATATATATATATATATATTTATATATATATATATATATATAATAAATAATATATATTTATATACATAATATATTAGATAATATATAATTATAATATACTATATATACTATAATATATATATAAATATATATATATATATATATATATAAATAAACTAATATACAAAAAAAGTTCACTAGCTTCGCCGGATTACGCACGCCTCTTTAGGTGCATTTGAATAGATAAGAACGCTCCTGTTACTCTTAATATTAGGGAGAGGATATTGTAAATTCTTAAGGTGTAATCAAAAAAATTTATTTCAATCTTATATGAGTTAGGGGAAACAAATACCTTAAGTGCACGCAGGAATTAAAGAATGCTGAAATACTGAAACTTTTTTAGAGTTGGATGGTTGTTCATTGATTTAGCTTTTTATCGACTTTTACGATAAAAAACTTGTGTTTTTCATCAATTAAATTTCTGGTGTTGATCTATATTTTTAGTATTCCCTGCATTTATTAATAGTTTTGTTATTATAAATGCAGAATGATGTCAATTTTTTTCCTTTTGTTAATTATCTGAGACTTGAATAATGGGTTCCATGTTGCCAATATTGATCCTGTGATTATGAATCGATCTATTTTGGGTAAGTGCGAGTTTCCTGATTAATCGAATATTGAGAATCGTCTCTATGCCTGGTAATTTCTTACTTTTAAAGTCAACTGTCCCTCACCACATATAAATTACTCACAGTTATGGCAAGAATGCTATATATAGACAATGAGAAATTATGGGTATTTTGAATTTGTATGGGTTTTAAACTATGTTTTAAAGGGTTAGGTACATGGAATGGTGTGGTAACCATACGATATTTCTGAGTATGCTACTTCCTAATGTAATTTGGTAGAGGATATGGAACAGCTAAATAGGTGGTGTTTTTTTTTGGTAATGGTTATGTAAGTGATAAAAATTTGATCTTATTTTCTTTAAGGCTCTGTTAATTATGAGGAGAGGATATTGTTAATTCCCTTAAAGTGTTAAGCAAAAACTTGATTTCCATCCTGTAATGTTGAGGGGAACAATACATAGTGCACGCATGAATAAAGAAATAAGGGTACCTAACTTCATATTAACATGAAAGGATAACATTTTGTGTAAGTGTAAAATTGTGCGAGTTGGCTTCCAAATGTATGATAATTGTTTAAAGGTTATCCACTTATATATCAACCACTTCACCCAAAGGTGCTCTTAGAGAAAGAACAATGAAATTATTGGTAAGAACTTTCAATAGTAAAACTGTAAATGGAATGAATAGGGAATTGATATATGTCAACTAATATCCTGATGGTTTTGTTTGAGCAGTGGATAGCGC
>JABUQX010078738.1:0-5000 GCA_015478945.1 Trachelipus rathkii
GAGAGAGAATCATTCTCCATCATTCTAACGAAAACCATTTCCTGCCATCCCACCTCGAATTCTTTCATAACCCATCCATATACACACATTGAAATAACCAAGGAGACATAACACAACCCCTGTCTCACTCCGCTATTTAATATCCTACAATCAACCATTGACACCATTTATATCTTACAAACACGCTTCATTATCGTCTACATAACTTTTGATTCCATTCAAGAAGCGGCTACCACCAACACCATATATCACTAATACCTGCCCTATTAAGGCTTCCCTATTAACTCTATCATACGCTTGTTGTAAATCCATAAGACCTAAATATAATTTATTCTTCTTCTCCCTCATTTTCCTCAATCATTGTTTCAATGTAAAGATTTGATACCACACATCCTCTACCACTCCTAAACGCACCTTGTTTTTCTCCAATCAGTCCCTCAGTCACTCAGACGCACTACTTTCAAACCAAAATACCAGCATATACCTTCCTACAACACTCAAATAAATTATTTCCCCTATAATTTCTACAATTCCCTTTTCTCCTTACCCTTATATAAGGGTACTATACCCCCTCCTCCAATCCCTTGGAACTATATGGTCTGGTTGGTGATACCCTCTGTAAACGCTTTATTACACAACTTCCAATCCAATCAATCACCATCTCGCCTCCGCTCTTGATCATTTTACTAGTAATTTCATCTATACCTGCAGGATTCCTATTCTTTCAACTTTCTCACTCTCCCTATTACCTCCTCCTTACTAATAAACCTCATCCCCGAAAAAATACCTATCCTCTTGCACCGTCAAAACCACACACATTCACTAACACCTCTTTATTACTGTTAATATTGTGCAGATTTTCGAAGTGTTTCTTTCCACAAACTCCCCTCAACATTCATTTCATCAAGTTACAAAAAGCACCAATCCCCTATTCATCTAATTCTAAGATCATGATTCCCCTAATTCTCATTCTTAACCATTCGCGCATTCCTTCCACAGAAAGAGTTCCTATTCCCATTAGTCATGATCCTCACTTCATCTCCTGGATACAACTGTTCAGTTTAACCTTCTGTTGTTTTTTCCTACGTAGTGCACCTTTAGGGTGAGTTTGCATTTCTTGTTCCTCCCTAATGATAATCCAAGCACTTTCTTTTAGAAATTGGGGTCATCATTTTGCTTTTAAGACATTCAAGACCACGCTTTCTTTTTTTACCTTGTTGAACGCGCTTTCATCACCTCTTCTTCCACGATTTACTCGCTGTTACATATATACTTCCTACTTTGACACATCCACAAACACTTCCTTTGCACTACTAAACAATTGCTTCCTTCTCATTTGCCCACAGATTTGTTCAGTATCAACTTGTTCCAACATTCGAAAAACATTTATAACGAGGTCGCTCTTACTATACTTATTCCTTATTGTCTTCGCTCACTTAACTCTCTCACTCTTAATTTTCTATTCCTTTCGTATACACCTTCTCTCCTTCCAAGCCCCCACTAACTTAATTTTAACAAGAGAACAACATAATGATCCGATATTCCATATCCCTAAAACCCCTCACTGATATTAACATCCCAACACATTACTTCAAACATCTCCTTCTTTCACCACACACAAAAATCAACAATACTTTGTCACTTCGAATACATTCTCTACCTAACACCAACTCTACAGTATACCTTATGGATAGCTCTTGTGTTTAAATTAGTATTAACTTTTACACCATACCTCCTCTTTTCCAGAAAATCATCACCTTCCTACTACCAATTTCTCAATATTTCGTCCCGCCACCCACTCCAAAACCACCTGTTTTATATCATCCCTTTTTTGAAATCACCTATAACCATTCAGGTCCCCAACACTATCAATCTGAAAGCTCCTACTAACCCATCCAGAGCATCATTCAAATTATCCCAAAAAATCGATACTCTTCAACATTTCCCCCTTAAAGAATGGACCATAACGTCACAAACCACACACTACACTGACCTTTTCAAACTTAATTTAACCATTAAAAAATTCTAAGACTCACACACACAAAGTTTACCATAGCTTTGTACAACAGGTCACTCATCAAAATTGCAACCCTTCTCCTCCCTCTCTCATTCTATTTCACACGCAGCACAGTACAACATTTCACCACCACACCACACACTCATACTTCACCCTTTTCTTTCATCTTTGTTTCAGTCACAGCGAAGAAATAAATGAAATTTGCCCTTTCTAAATACATCCTATCACCTCTCTCCTCTTCTTCCCAACAATTTATTCTCCTGACATTCCATGTACCCATACGATCATTCAATTTCGCCGAAAGATAGAAGGTCCCTTTTACCGCGATCACGACCATCTCCGAGGTCAATGCATCAGCATTCCTAGCAAGAGATAGGTGGTAGTGGCAGCCAACCCAACTACCACCGCCCCTAGTCGACTTCTACGACACGCAGGATATACGATGTGGGCAATTTTTCTTTCTCCCCCACACATCGGGATATGAGTAGTAGGGATGTCTGTAAGTTGTTGTCTAGAAGAGGGGTGTGGTACTTTAATCATGTGTATATGATATGTGGATAAATGGTGGTTAGTAATATGTTGCCTGGAGGAAGAGTGTGTAAAGAATATGAACGCAAATAGATTGAAAGACCACCATAAAAATGGGAGGTAAAATTTCATCACTTGTAGTACTGCGTGGTTACTCTGCCTCTATATTATATATATATATTAGTATATAATAATAATATATAATATATATATTATATATAATATTGATATATATTAATATATATTATAGTAATATATTATATATATAATATATATATATATATATATATTATTAATATATATATATATATATATATGTATTATATTTTATATCTAAGTTTTGTGACCATTGACTACATTGAATGAACGTTTTTTTTTTCTCCAATTTTACTACTATAATCTGTGTATTTGCAAGTGAATTTAGTTAACGAATTTGTGTGTGTATCTAACTGTGGCTTTTAGAAATTTGTATACTAATTTTGATGATTATTTCTGTTGTTAATTTATTTTAGTTGAGTTTTGGATTAGGTCAGTGTTTAATAGCTTAACATTAGGCTAGAGTAGTTAGGAGATTTACTGTATACCACTATACCGTGTGCCTGCAGGTTTATTTGGATTATCAAATATTTTTTCTGTATTTAACTACAGTCATTAACAATTGTGATACAGGTGATAGAGAGGACTAGTGATTCACCTAGGCAGGAAGATGAGAGGGACAAGGATAAAGTAGTAGTTAATAGATCTGCAGATGAATGAAGAGTTGTAGATAATAGAAATAACAAGATTAGGATCTCTAAAGTCAATCAGCCTGTGACCTGCAGTAACATGTTTGACTGTCCTGTTCCAGATGGGGGAGAGGAGGGTATATATATGGGCCATTGGTAATGTTGGGTTTTTTTCTAAAGGGAAGGGCTAAGGCATTGCTAATTGGAGACTCTATGATACAATACCTAGATAGGACTTTTCAAAATACGAATAGAAGGAAACAACAGAGTATGTTATCCAGGTGCCAGTGAGTGATATCGTGGACTGGATAGATAGAGAGATTGTTTACAAATGTCGATTCAACTGTGATTGTGCACGTGGGTACAAATGATATAGGGCATAGGTCAGAAGAATTAATAGCAGATAATAGGAGGTGGATTCAGAATATGAAAGCTAGTAGAAGAAGGTGCATGATTTCTGGGATTTTACCTAGGTTAGGAGCAGGTCAGGAATGGGGGAGAGTAGGGCTTTAGTTGTAAATGAAAGGGTTAGGAAAATTTGTTTTCATCAAAATATTATCGTTTTTGGATTTTGTGGAAAGAATTTCTGTGACAAAAAGGATCTTTTTTGCAGCAGACCAGAGTTGCACTTGATGTAAAAGGTGTTGAGCTTTTTTTTCCAAAATACCCATAATGGGAGAACTTTGATTCTTATCAAAAAAAAAAGGTAAAGTTAGGGGTGATGGGGTTAATCTTGATACAAATAATTATAGCAATGGTAACTGTAATAGTGGGAGAGATAATAAAACTAAGTGTTGAGTTAGATGGCTGTCAAAATATAAGATGATAGCAATGAATAAGTGAACAGCATTTGTCAAAATATCACCCAATATTGATTATACACAAACTGCGTCCAAATCCCCTTGAGAAATAAAGAAAGATGAGCGTGATTAAGGTCGATGACCCATAGAATGCAGAATCTAACGACATTATTATTGGCAAAACTGAAGCATGGGTATATGAAAAATTTGGTATAGGGACGTTCTTTCAAGGAAGTAACTGAAATACGAGTGCATTCTCCACTATAATGTTATATTAGGGCAGGTAAAGGAAAGAAGGGTGCGGATGTAATGGTCCGGTTTAAGGATGGCCGTTAAAGGTACCAATAGTCCAATTCGTGTGTAGATGAGTTCGCAACTTAAAAATCTTAATCATAAGGTATGGTCTGATATTTGAATTCCTGCAAGTGCGAGTAGATAGTCCTTATGTAACAAAATAAATACGAAATAGCATGAATAAGGGGCAATTTTATTAGACCTCTGGCCAAAGAGTCTAGAAATTGACACGGAAAATAATGGTGAATGTAGAAAATTGAGACAGCATGCCATAGTATAGAACCAAAAGTATAGTCACAAGTGAGGAATGTCTCTTGTCTAAATAGACCATTAGTAGGTTCTGTCATATTTATATACAAACAAGTGTATAACCTAGATCAGCACGAGACAGCTTTAGTCGGAGCAGAATCACGAACTAGACAGACGTGAGCGAGCTATGCTGGTTTAAACTTTGAATATTAACCTAACGAATGTTGATAAGTATGGTGGATGAATGGTTAGAGTATGGAGGAGAATTTAAGTGACTTGCGTGACCATGCAATATAAACACCTAATTTACTATCTCACAATGTGAATGTTATATTGTCTGAGCCCAAAATTTGCAAATTAATAAGAAAAAGATGATTAGAGTTCTCC
>JABUQX010078738.1:7500-10000 GCA_015478945.1 Trachelipus rathkii
TATTATTTGATATTATTAATTTTTCATTATTATTATTATTAATTATATGTATTATTATTATTATTATTAATTAATATTAATTATATTATTATTATTTACTTATTATTATTATTTTATTTATTACTAATATATTAGTTATTATTACTTAGGTTATTATTATTAATTATTATAATTAATTATTATTTAAAAAAAGGTGGAGAGGGGGAGGTGTGGGAATAGATATAAATTGATAGAGTATAGGTGTTTAACCTTTTATATTTTATGATTGTTTTATATTATCATTTTAAACCTTTTATTGTTATATGTTATTTTTGTTGTGGTAAATTTGGGGAGCGGGGTGGTGGCCTTAGGTTGTTGGGAAGTGCCCTAGGGTTGGGGAATGTCCCACAAAAAACGTTGCAGCCTGGGTGAAAATAGTATAGAAAGAAGGGAAAAGAATGGGGAGGAGAGAGGTAATAAGGGTGGGATGTATGAACGTGAGGGGGTAAACGAGGATTTGAAGGGGGAGGAAGTGGGGTTAATGGTTTGAGGAAAAAAGGCTTGGATGTGTTAGGGTTTTAACTGAAACTATAGCTGAAGGGAGAAGAGGGAGAGGATTTTGAAAGAATACAAGTGGTATGATATCAGGGGTGAAAGAGAGAGTGAGGGCGAGGGAAGGGGTGGGAATATAGTTATGAGGAAAGAGGTGTGGGATAAGGTAAGGGTGTGTAGCCAGGTGAGTTCAAGGATAATGGGGGTAAAAGTGAAATTTCGGGGGGATGAATGTGGGTTTTTATTATGCCATATGCACCAGTGAATGGACTGAGGGGGGGAGAGAGAAAGATTTTGGAATGAGTTGAATGAGTGTTGGGAAAGTTTCGGTGTAAAATGATAAAATTTGTCTATTGGGAGATTTTAAATGCAGGGAGTGGGAAGGGGGGGTGGGAAAGATATAATAGACCAATTTTGGGGTATGGGGGAGAAATTGTTAATGGAGAAGTCTGTTGAGTTTTGTGTTGAAAGAGAAAATGATAGTGGGGAATCTTGTTCAAAAAAGTGAAAATCATAAGTATTACATTGAAGAGTGAGATAACGGGGGGGAGGGCGGGTACTCAGGAATTATGGTGTGTAAATGGGAAGGATAGAGGCAGATTGCTAGATGTAAATGTATTTAGAGGGGCGGGAGGGGGATAATCGGATCAGACTATTTTGTAGTTGCTAAGGTTAGGGTGGAAGGTAAGGTGACCGGAATTAGGGAAAGGGGGAAGAAAAGAGAGAGTGGAGGTGATAAAGGTGGAAAATTTGGAGGAGACAGTGTGTAAGAGGGAATTTAGGAGGTATGGAGAATAGGTGGAGAGACGTGAGAGGGACGGGAATGGGAGGTGGAGGGGAGTGGATGAGATTTAAGGAGGCAGTATGTGAAGAGGCTAGAAGGGTATGTTGGAGTAAAAAGGGTGGGTGCAAGCAGAAGAAAAGGGAGTGAATGGTGGAGTGAGGTGGTGAAGGAGGTGGTGAAAAAGGAAAAAGGAGGCTTATTTGAAATGGTTGGGAAGTAGGAGAGAGGAAAGCTGGGAGGAAATAATAGAAGGTTACGGTGTGAAGCGAAAGAGGGCCGGTGGAGAGGGCGAGAGCAAGTAAGCAAAAAGATGAGTGGTGTAGAAAAGTGACGGAAAATTTTGAATCGGGGAGCAAGATGTTCTGGAAAGAAGTAAATAAAAAAAGGAAGAAGAAGGAGGGGTTGGGGGAGAGAATTAAGGGAGGAGATGGGGAGTGGATAGAAGGAAGGATAGGGTGGAGGAGAGGAGTGGGGGGAGTTATCTTTTTTTAGTGAGATTTCATTTAAATGAGGGTGAGGTGGGGGAGGGAGGAGAGATTTGCAAAGAGGTGAATGGTGGGGAGTGATACTTGGGGAGGGAGCGGGGAGGATGAAATACAATGGAGGAATTATTAGGGCCTTGAATAAAAGGAAAAAAAGGGAAGTCCGCAGGTCTGGATGGTGTGAGAATGGAAATGTTTACAGAAAGGGAGGTATACGGGTGGAGGAATGGCTGTTTAGGTTATATAATATATGTTTTGGAGGAGATGGTGAGTACCACGGATTGGGAGGATGGTTGTTTGGTTCCTCTGTATAAGGGGAAAGGGGATAGGAAGGAATGTGGTGAATTATAGAGGTTAAGTATGTCTTTTAAAGTATGGTTAAGGCTGAAATAGTGTATGGTAAATACTGATTGAGAGATGAGAGGGTTAACGGAGGGAAAAGAATGGGGGAAGAACAAGGAGGATTAGGGAGGAAAAAGAGGGTGGTGTGGACCAAGTGTTTACACTAAAGATGCTTGAGGAGAAAAGTATAGAGAGGAAGGGGAAAGTGTATGGGTGTTTTTTTAGATTTAGAGAAAGCATAAGATAAGAGTGAAAAGGGGTGAATTGTGGAGGGTGTTGGAGGAAATGGAGTGGGGGGGTAAATTAGGTAAAGGTATCAGGGCATTTTATATAGGAATAGTAGAATGTGTGTGAGAATGTT
>JABUQX010078738.1:15000-20000 GCA_015478945.1 Trachelipus rathkii
AGGGAAATTAAGAACGAAAATGATTTAAATCTTTAGGAAAGTTACAGCCTCTCAAAGTTTAATATTTTCCCATAAGCTTTCTTATAAAAAATATTATCGGGCCTCGTTAGGACCCTCCTAGTTCAGGTTATGGTAAGATTTGTTAAGTATACACAGATTTGCTCTGTTTATACTTAACAAAACATATCATAACCTGAACTAGAGGCCCAGAATGAGACCCAACCAGTTGAAAAAAAAAAAAATCAATAATATATATATATATATATATATATATATATATATATATATATATATATATATATATATATATATATATATATATATATATATATATATATATATATATATATATATATATATATATATATATATATATATATATATATATATATATATATATATATATATATATATATATATATATATATATATATATATATATATATATATATATATATATATATATATATATATATATATATATATATATATATATATATATATATATATATATATATATATATATATATATATATATATATATATATATATATATATATATATATATATATATATATATATATAAGAGAGAGAGAGAGAGAGAGAGAGAGAGAGAGAGAGAGAGAGAGAGAGAGAGAGAGAGAGAGAGAGAGAGAGAGAGAGACCATCGTAAAGGTGCCAGTCATTTTCATTTTTTTTATTTTTCATTATTTTCATAAAGATCGTGGGGTGAAGCCCTTCTGCACCACTATCAGGGTTTGCAAAAAATCCACTTTTTTTGAAAAAGCCCAGTGGGCCCGGGTTTTTTCTGTTTTATTTCATCTAAAACCCGAAATAACCCGGCGAAAATGGTTTTTTTTCATTTTTCCTTTCCTTTTCAGCAATAACTGCAAGTTTATATTAATTTAATTATATATATATATATATATACCGTAAACTGGGGTTACTTTGGCCACTTTCAAATTTCCTTTGCAAATATTAGAAAAAGTTTTAAAGTTAAATGAGATATTACACACTCAAAATATGGAACTGTATTAGGACTATACATACCTTGAATATTTTCTTGATCCATGCAGTAGTTTTTTCACAATGTCAAAAAAATAGGGTGGCTAAAGTTACCCCATGCATTGGGGCTATTTTGGTCAGCTGAAGTTTCTTTGTATTAACTTATAAATAAATTTAAGATTTCTTAATCCTACTTTGGGGTTACATTGGCTATTCCTTAAGCTAGGGATCCTTAATATTAATTTTGTTATTTACATTTTTTTTTCTAATTTTATATATCAAAAAAGACGGGTTCTTGGAAAACCCATTCCATAAATCTATTTAAATTAAAAAATATATATATATATAACGTATATATATATAATAACATGCATACATAGGCATAATGTAACTAAAATTATTAAAATTAACCCCCAAATAAGGTAAAAAATGGTAAAAATAATTTGGGTTGCTTTGGCCACCCTGCCAAAGAAGCCCCACCCCCCCTGCCAAAGTAGCCCCATTTTAATTTAAGGTCTGTAGCTTCTAAACTATGAACGCTGATTAATCAGGCATTCTATGCTCCCTTCCTAAGATGCTAAAGAGTAACATACATGAAAGCCATGTTTGTATGTCTTCCCAATTCTTCTGGGTGAACCTTAACAAAATGACTTCATTTTTCACGATTTTTCAACTACATTTTCTCAGTAGTAAAACAACATTTTTATTTTGTTATTTCTGACACCTAATGGTTCATTTTAGTAGTCAATTTTACTGGCTTTTAAAGGAAAAAAAAATTAAATTTCCATCCTTTCTAGAAAAAAAGTTATGAACCATGAAAGCCATATAGGTGAAAATGTCCAAAGTAGCCCCGGTGGCTAAAGTAACCCCAATTTACATATATATATATACAAAAGTTATATATATATATATATATATATATATATATATATATATATATATATATATATATATATATATATATATATATATATATATATATATTTATATATATATTTTTTTAACAAATGAATTAAAATGAGCTTTATAAACATTTCACTAAGTAAAAGAGTATAACGTGCCTTAGTAGCCGTCTGTATTTTTCTCGTTAGAGTGTATTGCAAAACTTGGTTCAATGCCCACAAAGCACACTTGGCTCCCAAGCAAGACTTTGACCTCTTGCGAAGTTTGTTGGACTATCAGGAGATTGACAAAGATATCTCTGAGAGAGCTCTGGTGAAATTCTCAAACCATTTGTGGTATTTCAATGCAGAATTGGTAGCCCTCGTGTTCTTTGATTCCTCAATTTCAGACGAAGAAAAATCGGAAATGGCGAACAAAGTCCTAAATGACACCGAGACCGAGACAGAAAATTCAAGAATTGTAAACCCCAAATTTCGAAGACACCAGTTGGAAGAACTGGTTAATGCAGGGTTATCTTGTTTAATTACCAAGGGGACCATGAATTTCTTTGAGCGTTTCCAGATTAACGCAGATTTTCTCAGAGAACCCCCAGTAGCTGGCCTGAAAATATACATTTTAAGGAAGGATTGGGGATTGTGAAGTCACTAAAGGTCGTTAATGATGTGGCAGAACGAGGAGTGAAATTAATTACAGACTTTAATAACCTCCTCACTAAAGATGAGGAGCAGAAACAATATGTTTTACAGGTAGTACACAAATGCCGAAAGCTGTATCCTGATGTTTCAAAAATCACTTTGAGCAAACCTTTAGAATAGATTATTCATTATTTTATCCTTCTTAAAGAATGCAAACGATGCAATGTCACTCTTTTCTTATTAAAATACATTGAAATATGTAAAAACAAAAACATTCTGTCATTTTATTCCATCATAATTAATTTCATACTTTGAAAAATATTAAATAATTCTCATATCATAAGTTCGTTAATAGAGGTTCCTAGTCACGTTTTTGATGACAAAGGCTGTTATAGCTCGGTTCGACTATAAGTAGCAACAAATATGTATATAATATAAATTACTTAGAACAATATTGCCTATGATTTGAGACATAAATCATGAGAAAATAATGAGAAGTTTCAGAGATACGGCCCAAAGACGTCGCTAGCCAGCCAAAAATTCGAGTTTTTTTGAAACTTTGAACGCCCAGCGGCACGGGTTAATATGCTCCAATCTTTGCTCAAAATTTATCTACCTTAAAATCTGGAGAGTCTGATCACTTTGTGGGGTTCCCGTTGACAAAATTCCAACAACAATTTTTTACCCCCTATCTCTGCGATCACTCTAATATATATATATATATATATATATATATATATATATATATATATATATATATATATATATATATATATATATATATATATATATATATATATATATATATATAAATATATGTTTTTATATATTACCTAGTATATATATATACGGTATATATATATATATATATATATATATATATATATATATATATATATATATACAATATATATATATATATATATATATATATATATATATATATATATATATATATATATATATATATATATATATATATATATATATATATATATATTATATATATAGTTATGTAAGATAAAGTCCCTTGAGGTAATATTTTTCAAAAATGGAAGTAAAAATATTTATTAAAACTAGGGTTGGGAAAAAACTTTATTTTCAAATCGTGAAACAGTTTAAGAAAACGTTTTTTTCATGTTTTTTTCATTTTCAGTTTTTTCGTTTTTTTCATTAAATGTATTTTTAAAAATATAAAGAGGCTAATATGATATTTCACTCGAGTATTTTCATTTTTCAAATATAAGGATACTTGAAATTAAACAAATATTCCATTATGATTCATAAAATAGCAGAACTACCTTTCTCTTATATTTTATCAATTGTTTTCGTTACAATTTACAGTAGGTTGTAGCCTGCAGACTGCTTTTTGTAGGCCTCTACTTACTAATTTAACTATGTATTTTACATTTGTATCATATAATCATATTTATAATTTACTTTTAAATATTAATGCATATTATATTTATATAGAATGAGTCTGAATGACAAAACTCAAAAGTGACTTAAGGGATGCAAATGAAATAATAAAAATATTGAAATTAAAATTATACCAAGATTGTAAATGAAGGAGGATGAGTGAATGACTAAATTAAATATTTGGCTTTGGAATATCAACTTTTGATTCACTAATCACTAGTCCCCACTCCCCAGACCCCAGTCACTACTGAGCACTGACTACTGTGCTGTGACTACTGTCAAGCTCATTATCACTGGGCTCATCAGCGTGATCAGCCACATTTAATTTTGATATAACTGATAAGTCTGATATCTCAGTCGTATGAAGTATCATGTGAGAATGACAGTGGTGAAGGAGCAGGGGCAGTAACAGGACTCTTAAGCTTAGCTGCTTTAGCATAATCATCTCTCTCAGTTGGCAAATTTTCAGAATTTCCTAGTTCTAGATTATGAGCAATAAATACTAGTTTTTGCAACCTCTACACAACAAAAGTTATATTTCATGCGAGGGCCTTTGCAACCTTTTATTTCCTTAAAAAGTACAGTCACACAACTTTTTGCATGTGGCATTTCTAAATTCTGATTAAATAATTATGATAAAAATGTTACTGAAAGCTGAAACAGAGTAAGAAAACATTAATGAAGCTACAAACAAAATATTATGAATATCAAAATTCAGAATATAAAATAAAAATATGGAAAACCCATAAAAATTTTGAACACAAACTCAAGGGCTTCCACCTTGTTGGAAATTGGAACCAAAAAATGTCCAAATTAGAGCATATTTGCTAAAATTTATAAGATAATTGTTCAAACATGTAAATTCCACAACTTAATTGAAAAAAAAAAAACAAATTTTTACTTGTTTTTTTTTCAGGCTGTATTTTTTCATGAAAAAAAAATTTTTCGGAAAAAAACCTTGTTTTTTTCCTTTCCCAACCCTAGTCACAACATAACTCACTCGTAACACAAACAATTTAGCTACTCCATTCCATCTTC
>JABUQX010078738.1:25000-27500 GCA_015478945.1 Trachelipus rathkii
AAACCCTAGCGCACTCAAGACTTAGGCTCTTTGTACCCAAGGATTTAGTTGCACCAGCTACCTTTCTACCATACACAACTTTCCTACTGCACTCTGTATCATCCGTTCCATTTTCATTTAACATATAGCCTAAACTTTTAAATTCAGATACTTGTTCCAATTCCTCGCAATCCAACATGATTTCACACCGCGGATTATCCTCACTCAATACCATCACCTTACTTTTATATAGGTACATTTATTTCCAAACCCCTAATTTTATACACTCTGTCAAACCTTTTTACCTATTCTCTCAAACTTTCTTTAGATTAGCCACATAAAACCAAATCATCAGCGTACAATAAATAAGCAAGATACCCTCCAATCTCTTCCATTCTCCATCAGTCTAACATTTTCCCTTACCTCTAATTCTTTCAACACCCCATCCATATAGAAATTAAATAATCATGGAGACATAACACATCTCTGACTCACTCCACTATTGACATTAAAACTCTCAATTTCCACTCCATTTGTTCTTACACACGCTTCACTATCGTCATACATGTTTCTGTTTCCATTCAGAAGCCTACCACCAACACTATATATCACTAACACCTGCCACAGAGCTTCCCTATTAATCCTGTCATTCGCCTGTTGCAAGTCCATAAAACCTAAATACAATTTTTTCCTTCTCTCTCATTTTCTCATTTATTTATTCCACTCTGAAAATTTGATCTAAACATCCTCTACCACTTCTAAATGCACCTTGTTCTTCACCAATCAGTCACTTAACTTACTCTTTTAACCAAAATATCAGCATATATCTTCCCTACAACACTCAACAAATTAATTCCACTATAGTTTCCCATATCTCCCTTACCCTTATATAAGGGTGCAGTTATATATATATATATATATATATATATATGTTATTATTATTATTAGTTATTATTATTATATATATATATATATATATAGTATATATATATATATATATATATATATATATATATATATATTATATATATATATATTATATTATTATTATTATATATATATATATATATATATACAAGTTATATAGTTGAGTTATTATTATTATATATATACATATATATATATATGTTATTATTATTATATATACATAGCGTTATTATTATTATTATTAAGAAAGAAGAGTTAGTTTATTTACACAAAAATACATCTATATAGTATATATATATATATATATATATATATATATATATTATATATATATATATATATATATATATATATATATATATAAGTAAGCTAGGGGTACTGAACTTTGTTTCCAGTTCCAATGGAACTGAAAGTTTTCTTGGTTCCGGCTAAACCGGAATTAACCGGAATCTCAAAAAATTCGGCTGGAACCGAATTTCTAATGAACTTCCTTTAACTATACAGAAAATGTAAAAAATAATTTATATAACTTTCAATATAAAATCTTTTATATATATATATAATATGTTATATAGCATATAAGGTTGCTATGTATATAAGGGTGTATACATATTAGGTTAAGAGTTACAAAGATATATTGCCATATATTATACATTTCCATATATATGTTATAAAGAGAGAGATATTGCTATTATTATTATTACATATATATATATATTACATATTACATATTACATACATACAGTTATTATACCGGTATATATATATATATATATACATATAATATATAGATGCATTGGGATATGTATATTATATATATATATTATATATATATATACATATTATTATTATATATTATTATACATACAAACATGCTACATCAGATAGGTCAAAGAGAGAAAGAGAGAGAGAGCAGAGTTATAAGATATATATATATATATATATATATATATATATATATATAATATATATATATATATATATATATATATATATATATATATATATATATATATATATAGAGAGAGAGAGAGAGAGAGAGAGAGAGAGAGAGAGAGAGAGAGATTTTATTCATTAATTGATTGTAGATTTGTCATAATAATAACCTCAAAATTATTTTAAAATGGCATCATTCGTAAAAGATTTTTTTATTATTAATAATGTTACAAAATTTTTAATAGTGTAAAATATGCCACAAAAAAATAAAACTTGGTAGTTCTAGTTCACCAAAAACATTTAATACAACGCCACTTCATAAACATATGGAAAATCATCACCGAAGAGAATATCTGGAAGTCAAAAATTTGGATAGTAAAAGGGAGAATCTTGTATTTTCTAGAACACTGGACACCCAAAAATAGCGAAAGATCGAAGCCGCAAAACAAGTGAGTCTTGAAGAAAATTTCTTCCCCCCAAAAATTTGCCATATCAATGACCCTAAATCAAAGGCAATTCTTCAGAAAATAATAAATTTTATTGCAATAAGTAACCAGCCATTCACAATCATTAAAAAGCATGGACTCATAGAACTTGTTGCCCATCTTCAACCAAAATATCTTATTTCTAGTAGAAAATATTTTTTTGTAGAGAGATG
>JABUQX010078739.1:0-21892 GCA_015478945.1 Trachelipus rathkii
ACGCAACCGAATAGTTCGTTTCTCTCTAAGTTCCTCCTCGATGATTTTTTAAGCTCCGTAACAACTTTTTGCGACTTTTTCTTGGAATGTTGATAGCCAATTGAGCACCCCGGTCAAAGTTAAGAAACCTTTATAATAATATGTTATAAAATATTAATTTATTATATATTTAATTACTATTAATATATATTATATTATTATATATATATATAATATATATATATACTACAGGTATTACTAGTAGTATATAATATATATATATACCTATATATTATATATAGGCCCCTATATATAAAGAATAAGGGGAATCTGATCTTCATAGAATAATAAAATAGGGAATGTTTTCGGTAACTAAGATTAATAGAATGCAGTGACTAGAGTGTGGAGAGATCACTTCCACAATCTGCATAACATTGGCAGTAACTAAGGGGTGTGATAGCGAATGTGTGTGGGTTTGGTGGTGACAAGAAAGAACTAGGGTATCAATTGGGATCTGAAGGTCATTAGATAAGGAGGAGGTCAATGGGTAGAAGCGAGGAAAGTAAGCAATGGTAAATCTGTAGGTATCACTGTGAAAATAACTCAAGAACGGAGGCGAGCATAGTGATATGACTCTCTGGATTTGTGAAGTTGGGTAATAAGAGCATTTAAGAGAGGGTTAATCAACGACAATATCACAAGGGATTTGGAGAGAGAGTAAACAGTATCCTTATATAAGGGTAAGGGAGATAATGGGAATAATGTAGATAATAATGGAGATAAAAATAGATTTTATAAAAAATTTAAAGATTTATACTGAGTAGTAATAATTTAATTTTGTGTGCGAATCATAGAAGAGCAGTTTAGAGAGATTCGAGATAGAAGATTATGGAGCAGGCGATGTTTGAAGGTATCGTACGATAAGATTAAGGTTATGGAAGTCGAGTGAGGACAAGAACTCAGAGAGTGTGGAAGTTAATGTTGGAGAGCTAAGCAGGCTGGAACAAATGTCTGAGTTTAAGATAGTTTTCATTATATAATATATGTTGCATGAACAAGGAACGGATGATGCAGATGATAGCTAGGAAAGTTGTGAATGGCAAGGAAGGTGCTAGTAACAATATGTATAACAAAGTTATTGGGATGTAAAGGAACTATGTCTTGATGCGCTAAAGCACGCTCTATGTTAGCTCCTATGTTTAATTTAAAGTTTATATCTAACTGGCTTTGACTTTTTTTTAATCAAGGAATCTGCTCATGAAATCTGCGATGCTCAGCGGTAATTTATGCTTCTATCTAAATCGTAATTATTGTTGCAGTTCTCTCATCAATCTTCTCAATCATCTCTACTACTCTATCTATATAGATAATTACTATAGTCCATTATATATATACATATAGTATAATATTACATATATATTATATATATATAATATAAACTCACGTATAAATAACTTACATAGTATAATATATATATATATATTATACATATAATATTATACAGTTCAGTATATATATATATCATATGTTGATAAAACACCCCTAAAGTTTTCACACCATGCTACGACAGTCGTAAACCTGGACGCCTACGGATAAATACGTGCAAGATGTTATGACCCAGAGACACATCTAGTACTCGAAAGGAAACCCACGACTTTTTCCTCTGAAAGCAATCTAAGGCTTCCCAGAGGAGTGAGGTATGTCTAGGACATCTAACCTCCGGCAGGCCTCAACCTGCCAGGGTACCGCGGAAGGTGAAAATACTCAGAGAACAGGGGCCAAGATGTGGAGAAATTAAATTGCAATTAACGCATATAATTTTTTATTTAGACTCACAAACACCGCTAAACGTAATTTAAACCCAGGTTCCTGTAATCTCAAGTGAAATATAACCTTATTAATACATAATTCGATTATTACTCTAATATTGTAAAGATATTGTTAATATATATATAATTATAATATAACATAATATATTAATATATATATATATTAAATTATATAATATATATAAAAATAATCTAAAAAACAATAGTATTATATTAAACTATAATTAATAAATATAAAAATACAAGTCAAAAACAGTCCAAAAAAGTCAAAAACAGTCGGAAAGAATTCATATTATATAATATATAATATCACTCCTGATCTACCTAACCTAACCTAACTACCCTAACCTAACCTAATGAACATAACATAATCATATATATAATATATAATTATATCCTACCATATATATATAATTATATATAAGGTATCAATATATACTATATAATACCCACTAATAATATATTAATAATATATATATATAGAGAGAGAGAGAGAGAGAGAAGAGAGAGAGAGAAGAAGAGAGAGAGAGAGAGAAGAGTCAAATCGCACTACGACTCAAACAACGTTCGCAAAACTTCTACCTTCGGTGAGCTATAAAGATCAAAAAATACTAACAATACTGACCGTTATATAATATACAATATAATATATATATATAATAAAATAATATAGCTATATATAAGTAATATTATAATATTATAATCAATATATATAATATTATATATATAATATATATACTATATATAATAGGTATAGGCCAGCCTCCCGAAAGCATCATGCATGTCTAAAAACATTATAACAGCTCAAGAATAATATCAATTTATTGATTTTAGGCAGCAAATCTATCCAGTCGATGAAAAAAAAATTAGTTCATTATTCTCATATTTATTAATTAAACCTTAAATATTAGTATAAACATCAGAGGTCTGGCAAAGTACGCTCTAAACAACCTTGCAGTCTCATCAAACTTCCATTTCTGCTTTAGTGCGACAGGAAGAGTTGCCAAATAGTTTTTAATTATATGCTCTGGAGAAAATTTAATTTTTTCTTATTCATGAATATTCTCCATATTTATAGGGGTCAAACGACGGAGGGACAGAGAAGGGGGACGAAGTCCCCGCCCGTCGTCTCGATTAGGCCGAGAAACCCGACTCTGTCCATCTTTGTGTTTTACCCTTGGGGTATCTATTAGTTCTAAAAGAAAAAAATCAACATTTGCGCAACCTTTGCGCGCTCACATTTGCGTGCTCCCTCGGAGTCTCGAGCTTCTTCGTATTCTCAGAAAACGGGAATATCATACAAGTTTTTTTTAATTTTACACATTTAAATATATTTACAAAAACATTTATTTTGTATTGTTTTTTTTTAAAATTTCATGGATAAAAATTCTCCTGATTAATAAAATTTTACTAGTTTTCCATGTACCTGTTTATGGTATATTTTCTTGTTAACGTGCAATGTTTGCTTTCTGGCAGAGCTGAGACACCAATATATAAATATAACTATATATTAGTATACTATGCACCGATCAAGTTATATATGATATATATCTATATATATATATATATATATATAATTATTATTTATATATATATTTAATATATATGGAATACTGTTCCCATTTGGTGTGGATCCGGTTCCACCTCCTTTTTGGATTAGAGTTGAAGCTAAGGCTAAGAAACTTATAAACTGTCCATACTTTCTGACTCCTCTGACCCTCTTTCTCTGCGTCGTGACGTAGGTTCCCTATCCTCTTTTCTATCGGTATTACAACGGCAGGTGCTCGCGAAAATTGACTCTCCTTCCTCCACCACTGCGTCGCCCTCGCAGCACAAGAGGTGCCTGTTTCTCTCATGAAAATGTGTGAATATTGGAGACCCAAGGATCACTCGTTATGGTACCTCCTTCTTTCCAGCACATCTGTTTGTGGAACTCCTTGCCTTCTTTTATTTTCCCCCGCAATGTTTAATCTTTCCTCTATTTAAGTCCCGCGTCGCGCCCACCTTAGGGAATTTCGTTAGGCAAGGGTCAGGTTTCCATTTACTTTTTCATTTATCTTTAATTTTTATTTTTCTTTATGTATTTTTTTTTATTTATTTATTTATTTATTTTTTTATTTTGCCCCCCTCCTTTTAAATGGGCATTGGCCGTGAGTGGTGGGATCATGTAAATATATATATATACTATATCAAAGTAATAAATAATAAAATATAATATTATAATATATAATATTATATATTGTAATACAGGTATCTATTACTCTCATAAATATAATATATATAATTATTATAATAATACAGTCAATATCATATAATATATAAATCAGTATTCAATATATTATATATATATATTAAATATATATACTTATATATAGTCAAATATTATATAAAACTAACCTCATAAATTGGTATAATTATATACTGTATTTATATAAATTTAAACTTTTGGTGAAGCACTAATTTTCGGAAAGTTTTTGTTCTTTTTTTTAAGTTCAATATATTTTTACCTTCTCCCACAGAGTTCTCTTATATATTTGAATACCTGCAATTTAACTTGGTAGGGAAAAACCAAAAGGATTTTGACATCGAATACTTATATTAATAAACTATACAGTATATACAAATAAACCTATATAGTTATATAATATATATTATTATAATATTCTATATATATATATACTAAATAATAAATAATACTCAGTATCACAGCCTGGATTAGAAATGGTAAACAATCATGTCAATAATAACAGTTCAATATACAGTTCAAAATATAATATATATATATAAATAATCAGTAAATTCAAAAGGGCCTGGTTCGTAATAACTCCCCCCCCTTCGATATTTTATATCGGATAATCAATATCGATAGTTTTTTAAATTGCATAAAAAATGTTACAGACATTATCGATTTTTTTTTTATAATCTCATAAAATTTGATAAAAATGATGAAGTAAAAAGACTATAATTTTTATTTTTTTAAAAATTCATATAAATAGGTTCTACTAAAAAGAAAAATAGAAAGCCATATCGCGCAGAGAACATTAATAATATCGAATCGTAGGGCCGCATACTAAGGAAATCGACCAGATTCACAGAAAATGAAATTCGACGATATCCTGTATAACCATATCTACAAACTTTGTCAACCCTGGGAATAGAGCCTCATAAACAGAAGATTGAATCATTATCAAAGGTTCAGGACGAAACACAACGACTCAATACAAAAGGAAGTGGAATAGCTAGAATTTCATACTTGGATAGAGCTCATTTATTGATTTGCATTACAATAGTGAGGAACACAACAGGATGAAGATTTATTTGAACAAATTCTTTGTATATTGTTAAATTTACTGTCAATTAAAAATAAATTGTAATGAGAATTAGTTATTTAATCATCAATTAATGAACAATAAAGGTAATTGAAAATAATATTTTTAATTTATTAAAATAAAATTTTAAAAATAGATATTAGATTAAAATCAATAAAACAATATAGTAAAGTTACTTCAATTTTTTGTCAAGAATTATAAAAAAAAACAAAACATCAGAACACATTTTAAATTTAACATAAATAAAAAATATCGATAATAATTATCGATTAAAATATCGAGGGGGGGAGTTATTACGAACCAGGCCCTATATATATAGATGATACTGATAGTATCTCAATAGTAAATAACAGTTACACTAAAAATAACTAAGTCAATATATTTATAATATAATTAAATACATAAATAAAAATAATACAGTCAAATAATAAAAATACTTCAATAGTTGATTTTATTAATACTATAATAAGAGTCCATAAATAACTATATATATAATATATATAGATGTTAAAAGCACAGGGCCCGGGTTCGATCCTTCGTTCGGGCATTAGGTAAGAAAATTACAAATGCAAACAAAGATTCCTTTCAAGGACAGGACACTGCCCGTGAGGTGTGAACTTTTGAAAATCACTCTTTTATTATTATTATTATATTAATTATTATTGATTATTATTATTATTTTTCATAAAATTATTAATATTATTATTATTATTATTATTATTATTAATTATTATTAATTATTATTGAATATTATTATTAAAATTATTAATTTATTATTATTATTATTATTATTATTATTATCAATACTATTAATATATTATCTACTAATATATATATTAATATTTATAATATATCATAGTATAATTATATATATATTATATATAATTATATATATATAATAAATAGTACTATATATATATATATATATATATATTATATATATTATATATATATATATAATATATATATATATAATAATATATATAGTATATATATATACTAATAGTATATATAATATAATATACATATATATATATATCTCATATATATATATATATATATATATATAACTATAACAGTATATAATAAATATATATATATAAAAAATACTAATAGTTATATATATATACCGTAGTATATATATCTATATGTATATTATACTATATATATATATAATGAATATATATATATTATATACTATTATATAATATTATATAATACTAGTTATATAATTATTTAATATATAATACTAGTACTCATAAAATAAATATATACTCAACCGATAGTATATATATATATACAGTAATTATTAATATATAAATATATATAATCATATATATAATAATATAATGTATAATATTAATCATATCAATATATATAAAATACCAGTCATAATATATATATATATATATAATCTATAATATATATAATATGTGTGTGTGTGTGTGTGATAAGTACTCGTGAGGGGCATGTGTTCTTAGATGTAAACTCTCAAATTAGTTCCATTTAGGATTTACACGAGGTGTTGGACTTAGGACCAATGCCGGCCCTTCCTTCATACCACAACGCTAGACCAATCCCAAGTATATTTAAACGACGCACTCAAAAAAAAAAAAACAAAAGATAAAAAAATAACAGAAAAAAAAAACAAAAAAAAAACAAAAAATAACACAACACACACACACACTCAATATATTAATATATATAATAATATATATAGTATATATACTATATATATATAATTATTATAGTATATATATATTAATAATATTATATATATATATATATAAGTATCAAATAATAAACTAGAGTATATATATATACTCAATATTATAATATATATATATAAAACTTGAGCCATAACTAGGGTTGTGAAAAAAACGCTTATTTTTTAATGATTTTTCTTTTTAAAAAAAACACTTTTTTATTAAACAAAAATGATTTTTTTTTTTTGAATATGTTTTTTTTTTAAATTACAATCTGCTTTAAAAAATTTATTATAAAAGAATGTTTTATTAACTTCAAAGTAGTTTTCACTCTCTTTATATCGATATTAGTATCGATATTAATCGATTTTATATAATTGATCAGTAATAAGAATAATTCCAGTATATATAAAATATATTTTTTTATAAATAGTTATATATATATATATATATATATATTATTATATAACCAGTATTATATACTAGTAATTATAATATAACACTATATATACTATATTATTTTTATTATTTTTGATTATTTTTAGTTTTTCAAGTGAAAGGTTATGTTATTGTGCTCTTGCTTCCGCTGTGTTAGTGGTGTTGTTTTTCATTTGGTTGCATATTGGAGTGTTGTTCTATATTTGTATCGGTGGCATCCATGTATTTTTAATAACATATTAACGTATCAAGTAGTTTTAATTAAGGTAATATAAATATCTTACGATTGTAAACGTTCTCAAGAGAGTTTCTGAGGATGGAAATATAATGTAACCTAATGTGTGCTGTTGAAGGCGAATGTTTAAGATAATTTGTTTAGTGTTTTATATTTTTAGACTTTTTAAGGCTTTACGTATTTAATTTATACATTGACACATATATTTAATGTTGCATACGGCTTTTAGCATTTTTTTAAAAGTTTTAATGTAAGATTACTGTTATCCGTTTTTTAAAGTTTTTTTCAGTTAAGTAATTTTGTGTAGCTGTGTGAATGTGTGTAGTGTGTGCTGTGTGGATTTTTTTTTTTTTTTAACTTTTATAAGGTTACTGCGCATTTGCATATTTACCGTCGTGCTTATTAATTTACTTAGTCTCTGTTTTTATTTTTATTAACAAATTTATAGAATAATCTTTCCAACTCTTTCATGGTTTTAATAGAAATTTATTTTCGCTCTATTTATTTTTATTTTTTTATATTTACTTTATATTTTTTTTTTGTATCGTAGCATCTGTGTGTGTGTGTGTAGCGTGTGCTGTGTGTTGTATATGTTGTGTAGGTAAACAAGGTTTTTCAATAAAAGACCCAATCCAGTGTGGCTCTTAATTGGGTGGGCTGTGTGTATAGTTAGGAAATTGTCGTGTGTTTTATTTGTGATGGATATTACACTCTCGTATTGAATGACTGGGAAAGAGACAGTGTAGTGGTGGGGCGCAGGTCACGGGGTTCTCTATTGACATTTTCCAAACGTCCAAAATTATGAAGTTATTAATCATGAATCTGTTGAATATCACCTCGCTAACTCTCTACCCTAACGCAAGCGTTAGGGCTTGCCTTCGAGCGAGGCTAGCCACGGGATTCTTTTTCGAAATAAAACTTAATATCTCCCACTATAAACTCTTTTCTATAATTGTCAGATATCAATGGTGGAGTCTGTGCTATCATAAACATAACACTACCTGTAACACGGTCCTTGGAGATCTTGAATCTCCTAATTTCGTTGTTCTCTATGGCTTAAAATCTCTTCCTTCTACTACTACAATCATCTTGTGTTTCTGCTACTCGTCCCCTAACGGAACAGATTTTTCATCTCCTTTCTTGACAATAATCCTTACTAACTTCTCATGAGAGCTGTCTACTATTTCATGCAAATGCTGGAGATCCATCTATTTAGCGAGGATTTCAACGTACACCGACACTCGGGTGTTGGGCTTCCTCTCACACTGATGCAGGCGGGAAGGAGGCCAAAAAACATTCAGTATTCTCCACGATCTGGAACAGTTAATGAAGGAACCTACACTTATACCAGATCGTCCTAACCAATTCTTTAACACACTCTCGACTTATTTTTCACCACTAATCCTTCTCCATATAAATACACCATTGTCCCTCCTATCGGTACTCTGACCATAATCTTGCAACTAGCTCAGTTCAACACTTTTAAAACTTTTTCCAGCAGCTCCACCATGCCCCAAAAATACTTTACTGGCACTTTAATCGGGCTAAGTGGCGGGGCGGTTGCGTCGCTTTTCTCTATACAAACTACTACTTGGGTAGAAATCTATGCTTTGACTCGGCGGATGCTTCGCTCACCTGCCCTGAAAAAGGTGGGAGAGGAGTCGTAGTCGTCGAGGGTATGCACGCAGGGTATTGACTCATCTTTAGCTAAAATTATATTTCTCCACAAGGTCAATCCATGGTTACGATGGAGAATGTTCTCGCTCCATTCAGGAGAGAGACATTGCCGTATCGGGCAATGGAAAAACTCTCGTTTTGTCCTATCACTCTTACTAATTTCACATAATCTGCTCGAATCGTTGCAGTTGGGCTTATTATTCGCACAGGCTAAGCGCGCTTTCCCCAAAGAAAGTGCGAACCCACTCCTTGGATTTCCTACTAACAAAGTTTCTGGCTTCTTTTCAAAAATATTTCTAACAACTTCACTAAAGCTGCCTTTCCTCCACTTATTCGCTCTGATGGCTATCTGAACGACTATCCTCCTACTGAAAACGGAGACTAATCTCTTCGGCGCCTCCATTTTTTACACTAATATATCATAGCCCTGGACGAATCTCGGGGTCATGCCCTCCTGCTTCTTCTTTTCTCAGGTTTCCCATTTCTTTACATGGGACTACATATGATCAGGTACATAGGAACTAACCTCTATTGACTTTAGGAAAGAAAGTAAACTCGGATGGCATCCTTCCCCGCGTATGAAAGGAGTGTCCTTCTGAGCTGGTACCTGTCCGCGTTCACTCTACTCTCTATGCCTAGCACTAATAAACTAATGTTCTGCTGGTTCCAAAGTAGGGTAGCCTTTCAGAAACCTCTAAGTATTTTCCTACTGCTCTTCTTGTATTCTGCTTAAGATCTATGAATCTCTAGTTAGTTCTCATTTTTTGGGTCATTTGGAACCTTATTCCTTTCCTCCGATCACCAATATGGCTTTCGACGCTAGAGATTACCTATAGTGATATACTTTCCTATCTTACGGACATATGATCCTCTACCGTTAGTAAAACGATGAGTCATGTGTGGTGGTGCTTGATATACCCAAGTCTATTGACTGTGTTTGATATTTGTCGCTACCTTCCAAGCTCCATTACAACGGGCTTCCCCCTACGCTTTCTTCATTTATATCAAGTTTTCCATCGTTACACTTCGACCCTTGTTGAAGGAGAGACTTCTTCCTTTCTTAACAACTGTGGTAGTTCCTCAGGGTAATACAATTAATAATGTAAGATTAGTTTAAGTTATATAGGTAAGGTTAGGTTACAAATTGTTTAGATTGAAATAAATAATTAAACTTGTTTTATTAATATTTTCAAAGGTGTGAAGTTCTTAAATTCAATAATGTTATTTTGAACGTGAGAAATAGTACTGTAGTTTAAGGTCTACTTGTTATAATTGAATAACTACGAACACGCCAAGGGCTAACTACATATATATATATATATTGTATATTATATATATATATATATATATATTAAAATATATATATAATATATAATATATATATATATTATAGTATATATATCTATTAATATATTATTATATATTATCACGTCGTGCAAAGAAGTATTAAGAAATTTCAAAACATGCTCAAATTTCAGGTAGACGTTCGAGAGAAAATTTAGATTTGTTTGTCCATTAGAAATATAGATTTTAATTGCATATCTACTTGACAATTTACTAAAAATACATTTATAAAAAAATACATATTTCAAAACCCTCTACAATGCACAAAATTTTTAGAATTTAGTATAGTTTTTATGAATATCAAATAAAAGTTATAAGGATAAAGAGATTGTAGTAAACTTTTCCTGTTTGTTAGACCGATACTAATATATATATAGATTATATATATTAATTATATATATATAATATATATTGATTTAAATTAATATATATATTTATATTATTAATATATATATATATTATATTATAATAATATATATATTATAATATTATCTAATATATATATATATATATTAATTATATATATATATATATATTATAGATATATAATATAATATCAATTAAATAATATTAATATATTAATGTTATATATATATATATATCATTATTATATATTATAATTATATTATAATATATTATAATATTATATATATATATATTAATATATTATAATATATATAATATATATAATATATATATATTATATATATATTATATTATATATATATTATATATTAATTATATATATTATATATATAAGTCATAAATTAGAAATCATAGGTATTTTCCGAAAGTTTTATCATAATTGTAAAATAATAAATAAAATTATTTTTTGCTTTTAAAGGAATAAAGGGGTAAAGAAGAAAAGTTGCTTGTCATTGTTCACAGCACAGTAAAAATAATAACTTTGAACAAAGAAAAAATAATATGGCACGTGTTTTTTGATGGATAACTGTATTTGTTTCCAATTTATATACAATTTGCAATATATATATTATAATATAATATATATATATTATATATACGAAAATATGAAGGTTATATTTTAATATATATATTATAATATATATATAAGTATATTATAATTCATAATTATTTTTCTAGTATATAGTGGAGTAAATAGGTGAGTATATATATATATTATACTTGAGTTATTGCTATTATACTTTAATCATGCTTTTAATATTTTATATTTCTTATCTTTCATTTGCAAAAGTATCGATAAAGCTTCGAAATTTTAATTGTGAAAATGTAAAAATGTAGTTAGATTAAATTTTTTTAAAATAACTAAATAATTTAACTTCAGAATAATTACCAGATCTATGACTATATACTAATCGAACCCTTACCTCTCCGTAAAAGAAAAAGACACATATTTCGAAATATCAACGAAATATGCATAATTTCTTCATACGACATAGCAGACTTTCAAGGACAAGATAGACAAACATCTATCTCTTACTGCTCTATCCTCACTCTTTCTCTCTATCACTCATAAAAACTCACATACCCAGTCTCTCTCCATCCAACAAATCAAAGTCGTTCTCTCTCTCTCTCTTTCACATCCCCCTCTCTTCCGTCTCATCCATGCTTTTTCACATAAAAGTTCTATTTTATTTAGACGACAATTGTAGATAAGAAGAGCGTAAGAAAATTTTCCACTTACTATATACTTAGTTAGCCTGGTAACATTTATTCCGAAAAAAACTTTGAAACAGTCGAAACCCAAGAGTTTGACCAAACATTTTAATTGTTTTTTACACCATAAAAATTGTTTATTTCCTCGTAGTTATGTGTTGATCAGCTTTGTATTTACTGCGATACACTATATCTTGGATAAATACACTAAGGCATATTTCGGTACTCCCACAGAAAGCCACTGAATATTTAACGCACATTTATTGTTATATTTAAACACTTGGAGAGAAATGGTGATCATACCTTAAAAACATTAAGACATCAATTATATTCACTTGCATTTATGGATGAGAATGCTGGACAATTTATAACGAAAATAGAATAACTTTCAGTACATCAGCTTGCGTAAAATGAGATACTATGACCTATAAAATGATCTAATTTATGGAAGAGAAATCACCTGAATAGAGTAGGAGTACGAAAGCTATAAATCTTTTCAGTGAGGTTATAATGATAATATTATCACCAAAGTTATTTCTAGATGAACATCTAATACTACATGCATATAATCAATAGTATTAATCAAATATTATTAGGGTAATCACTGATTTCCATTTATTAGCTTATAATGGACGAAAAAATAGAAAGGGAACACAAAATATACTTCACGTGTCATATTATTGAAACATTCATCGCAGAAGTTGGGAAGAATAACATACCGCCATTTTCACAGTTGTCCAGCGTAGCAAATAACTATAACATGGTGAGAATATTAATAACAATTAGTAAAAAGGACTTGATACTCACAACCCCTAATTAGATCGTTACAAGAAGAAAATATACAGCGCAAACACACTTGATAGATGGACACTAAAGGGTAATGAGGGAATTTCTATAAATTTAAGGACACTATAGAAAGAGACACTCACTGTGACAAATTCTTGTTTATATGTCTTGAACCATAATGATATGCCGTCTATATAAAAAAACTAGCGTGCGTCCGAAATGTGAATTTCTACCCAAAACCGTATCCAGTGTTAGTGGGGAATTTTTAGGTTCATAAAACATAAAAAGCTGGGACAAAAAGAAACCGGAGGTTACAACGGTTGAAAGAGATATAAAGGCGAAGATCAATAGTTTAGACCAATTCGCATTTTAATGGATTATGAAGATCTACGAAGCTCATGTATTTAAAAGTAATTAATCATTTATTAAAATATGTTATGAGCAAGTGTACCAAATTTCATTGGTATATAGTGATCTAAACTTTGTGTAACACAGGAGCAGAGATTGGATTGAATATTCATGTAAGTTATCTCGTACTAATGAAATTGTCTTTTCTTATTAATGTTAAACCCTTTTAATGTTTCGAGATATCTGAATAATTATAAATTAATAAAAAAATAATATCTTTATTATATATAATTCAAATTTCATTTTTTATTATATTATGACATAATGATATTATGGGGCAATATCTATAACAATAATCTGGTCTTAGGGTATTGCACGATAAAGCTAATATAGATGCCTGTTGACTTTATGAAGGTGTGCCATTGAGCTAATACACAAGCACCATAAGAGGAATCTTATAAGTATACGCGGACCTAAACAAATTATTAGTGCTATAGAGACCTTGACCATTTTATTAATATTAGGCTATACATCCTATGTATAGTATCAAGTAGCTACTACTAGCTTATTAATATATCTAAATTTCTCACTATAATATATATACGGGGTAACCAGTAAATAGCATGACCTTATGAAGTCACCTATAAGTTTAATACTGAACATAATACAGTCTCACAAAGTAATAATAGGTGACTAAGTATGTACAACATCTGCTATAAATATTCTAATACACTCATAACTCCTTCCATGTAATCGATACATATGATACCCCATATTATCATCAGAGGTAAATATAGTGTGAGGATATTAGGACATAATAATAAAATACATAAGTTTATTTTTATAACATATTATTATATAATAATAATGATCGAAAAAATAAATCAATAATATAGATAAGTTACAATGCGCAAAACACCACTGAAATAAAGTACCCTCAGTTGTAGGTAATGAGCGGGCAACGGAAATGTGGTACATAAATATTGATCCGAGTATATAAGTACCCATTTTTAAAATAATATATAAATATATGGTACTATACACTCACACTAGCCTATACGTAGTATGTATAGTACATCTATGCCCACGTACTTCACTATTAAGATGACAATAGAATAAATCATTTAAAGAGTACGAACACCATATTTACTGCTAAACTTACTCGTTTTGTTGTTCTTGTTTACATCATTACACTGCATAATTAATAAGGAGAGTAGGTACTAGCGCACACTAACCGAGTTCGGTATTACCCTGGGGTGAATGCACCAAAATTCCCAGGTTGGGGATAGTGCATGATGGGTACATACAAATATTCTAAAGTGAGTACTTTCCAAATCAACACTTTTAAACCCTCTCTCTATTTTATTGCGACGCAAATGTTATAGAAGCTTTTATCGTCACTTTACTATAGGTGCCTCAACGCAATATGCTCTATAGCAAAGTAACTGACTTACATAGTGCAAATATATATCACCTTTATTCAGAAGACCTCGAAAGAATACAAGAATTTAGAGTAGCCAGTTACATGAGCACAATTAGTTTATTGGTGTTGATATTAGTAAAACTCCAATTGGGTCGAGCTAGTGGTGCTTCCTTCTTTCCACACCACCTCTGTTCTGTAGGATATTACCTTATATATATTAAACTAATTATATTACGTGTTTCCTATTGAAATATATTTAATTCTACCCTACACTTTAAAGGTGTGCGACCTGTGTTACCATATACAATACTGCACAATTTGGTGCATAAGATAAAACACACTTTAAATATTAGATGTTTTATTATACAAAGCAACACTTAATAAACAATGAAGCCAACACAACGATAGAGCTACGAGTGGTAGACAAACTAGCCAGACATATATAATATATAAATCACATATGATATATTAAATAATTATAATATAATATATATATAGTAAACATAATACCAATATATTTATTAATATATAATAATTTATAATATTATTATAAATAACTTAATATATAAAATATAGTATATTAACAATATAAATTACATATATATTTAAATTTAATTAATTAATATTAAATATTTAATTAAAATTCCACGGAGCGATTACATGGAGCTCCAATCTACATGATTTAATATAAAGAATAATGGGTTGGTTTACCTATTGTAGTGGTAGCTATGAGGCTTTAATTTTATGATCATAGGACAAATGCCAGGTACAGACTGTGGAGAAGAAGCTCTGTAAACACCAATATTGGAGGAGGACTTAAAATTACATGGATCCTGGAAGAAGAGACAATGATACCAGTCACTGCATAAAAATAAAGATAGCCAGCGACAAGGCCTATAGAGCCAGAGACCACGGATACGGAGATAGTTGATTTGATGAGATGAGCTCAAAGACGCTAGCTTATTGGATAGGCCTTCGTTGAACCATTTAAAAAAGTGTACAGAATCTTTTCGGTTGATTGAACCAGTGCAATGTTAAATTTAATGGAACTATACGAACTCAGAACTTTACACACATAGGTTAACGTTTACGTTATAGGTAAACTTAATAATTTTAATATATTAATTAGCTCGATAACAATATATAAATAAATGGAAGGGAAAGGAGTGAGGATGGATTGTATGGGTATGATGTAAGAGATGAGAGGTAAACTTATATGAGATGTTTCTTGAGTGTTTACTGACGAGATCCGAGATGAAGGGTGAGCGGAGGATAAAGAAGTGAAATAACTCATGAAAGTATGATTATACCCAAACAATGGATCTATCAAAGCTCCCGTGGGTAGCAGAACTCGCACGGAAGAAGTAACTGAGTATCGAGGAGGGCACTCCGCATATTAGACTCTTCACACAGGATTTTTGTTGTAATAGCAAGTATGCATGTGAAATCAGATTTTAACACAATAAAGAATAAATTTCGTTACATATGCACTTGGAGAGAGAGCCTCGCAAAAGCGCAAGACGGTGTGGACAATAAACAACAAGATACTTACACCACTACAGGACGGAAGACACCACCCACGCGAAGAAATGAATATAGACAAATATCATTTTTATATAAACAGTTGCAAATGTGTGTATGACGGATTGCAAATAATTTAGAAGTGAATGAATGTTCTTTATGTGGTGTTTGATCTTGAATGTCGGTTCTATCATATGAGGATGTTAGTAGAGAAGAGAAATAGGTAAATTAATTAGGAAGATTAGATGCATAGGAGAGGCAATTTGGAATATAGACAGAAACGTAAACCGCGAAACGGAGAGGAAGAGGTTGTTGGATTATTGACGAGATAGCATAAAGGTTGGTCAAGTTGAGAATATATAAAAATTGTTGATCTACAGAATACTTCGGTAGCAACACAACATCAAAAAAATAGGAGTACTGGTATATTGAGGATTATGATATCTGATTCGATAGTTATTAACTAGATAAAAAATTCGCAATGATATAAGAACTTTAAACACTAAAACTAAACAAACAGGAAGGTGGTAAGAGACATGAAAAGTCATAAGGAAAAACTACAATTGTCGCTTTGATCTCCAGATGTACCTCGTTATGTGTCTCGAGATATCGCGGAGAACATAATTTGAATCATCAATACCCACCGTTACTCTCAGCTTACCTTAAAAAAAGTCTGGAGTAACCATAAGAGAGAGGTATAAGCCAATGGAGAAGAATTATTAAGGAGGCTAAAGTTTGAATACGAGTAGTATTTTTGTAGATAAGGTACACGTGGAATAAATTTATACCTCCAGGGCGTGAGAAAGAAAAGAATATATGTATGAAATTAAATAGTACGAATAGGAAAGAGGAGGGACGTATCTTAACAGAGTAAACACAACTAACTATAAAACATGTGCAGACGTTACATATTTAAACTGGAGGTAAACAGACGGATTTCCGAGAGCTCGACGTAGGTGGGGACTGGTTGACGTAGCATAAAAAGGGAAAAAATAAAAAGTTTAGAGCGTGAATGAAAAGAAGATCCCCTTGAGACAATAAGCGGAATTATGATGGTAAAATAAGAAAATGAGGGCACGAAAGACCAATCAAAAGGAGAGCGATTGGAGCAGAGCGTATATAATAGGAGAGGATTCAGGTGAACAACTGAGACCAGTAGAATGGGTGGAACTATAGAAATTAATACTAATTAAACATGGCAAACAATAACCTACGGGGACAGGAGTCGACTGTTGCATACTCAGTAAAGGATAAGGCAGGTAGGCTGAGAGTGGACCTGAGGAGATAAAGCAGACAGGTGTGGGAGAGAGTACTTTACAGTAAGTTAATATACAGGAGGAAGGAGAAGAAGAACATTCCGGACCCGCCCAGAGAGGAACAACTCCGAATAAACGTGGATGAAGGTGCGATAACAATGGAAGAGTTGGAGATGGCAATGGGGAATATGAAAAATGGGAAGAAGCCAGGAGAAGAGACGTACCAGTAGAGCTGATCAAGGAAGGTGGGGAAAAATTACAAGCGAATAGGATTGATTGAACGATGTTTAATGATTTTCTGGATGAGTGTGAAAAGTACTCATGGCGGAGTCGGGCAGGGCGATAGTATGCCGTGTTCAAAAAGGGATGATAGGGGCGCACTGTATTCCAATATAGGGGCATATCGTTTGGCTGCCGCCATTAAGCATGAAGTTCTAATGATATTCGTTATCAAAACCTGTACTTCCGGCGTCGAAAGACAAGCTGATGAGCACAGTAATGGATTCAGGCCTGGACGAGGTACTATAGCGGAATCTGATTTTCTCTGAAGATGTATGATATAGAGAAGAGCTGGAAGTGGGATAAGGAAATGTATAAGGCTTTTGTGGATTTAGAGATGGCATTTGACAGTGTACCTAGGGTTAAAACTTTGGAGACACTCGAGGATCGTTACTACTAGATAGAATCCAAGTTTGTATTAGAAGATGATAGCGGGACTTTACACAAGTAAGTAAAGTGCCGTCAGGACCAGCGAATGGGATATATGGACCATATGGTTTGGAGTGAAGACAGGTGCTGAATCACAGGGAGGATGTTGTCTACCAATTTGTTGTTTCATCTGTTATTTATATGGACACTAGTGATTATAGCGAGTAGATTGGTTGGTAGAGGAGGGAGATTTGTTGTAATGCGATATGCGGACGATATGCTCTGAGTTGCAAGAGACAGGGAGACGTTAACAGAGAGTGCTATTTATACAGATGGGAAAAGGTTCTTTGAAGAATGATATGAGAAAGACTGAAGTGATGAAGATGGCTAGGAAGGAAAGAACTTAAACATAGAGATCGGTGGGGCAAAGAATTAAAAGATCGCCGAGGGAACTTTAAGTATTTGGAAGTTACGGTAAACAGCCGTGGAATGATGGAGGGTGAAATAAAGGAAAGAATAATGAACTACTCTAGAGAGGAGTTGGTCAGTTGTATCCCTTGCTTAGAAACAGACATGTGACGAGTACAGAGTTAAAACCCTTATTTATTACCAACGATTCTGATGACCAGGGTTTCATTTTGAGGTCGGAGTCTGTGGACAACTTTTACAACCAGCATACAAAGGTAGATAAAGATGTGGCGGAGTAGATGAAGGGTGATATGAGGTTGATAGTGGGAGGTGACCAGAAGAGAGAGAAGAAAGTGAATACTGAGATTAAGAGAGGAGTTGGTAGTGTCAGAGGCGGTGGAGGTAATTGATCGTGAGACAAACAACTGAGATGGTATGTATTAACCCATCAGAAGGATTGGATAGATTTGAACATCCAACTCGACTAGATTATTATGCATTGGCACTGTCCTGACAGGATAGACTATAGACGGCCGGCCGACCCAAGGAAAGAAGATGGAAGGATGGAGTGGCGGCTGCTGTGGCGAAGAGAGGATGGACGCTGGATCAGGTTGAGGAACATCGACTGTACGAGGAGAGGGTCCTGTGAGAAGAATTGCAAACGACAGGGGATGACCTTACACGGAGGCGCTTGGTGAGAAATGGTGAGAAATATATATATTATATTAATATATTATATATTAATATATTATATAATTTATACTATATATTATATATATATTTAATATTATAATAATATATATATATATTAAATATATATATATATATATATATATTATAATATAAATAATATATATATATATAGAGTCAGCGTCTGTTATAGCTCGTCATAAAATGTTAAATCTAACTTAAAACTATTAATGCTTATGTAAAACGGAAATAACATTGCTGGAATTACTGGTCCAAAGTTTGGCCCTGAAAATGTAAAAAGAAAAACTAAAAAAAAAAAAAAATAAAATATAAAATAAAAAAAATTATATTCTCAAAATACAAATAGCTACAGGAAAATGGAATACATTTTTGGACTCCTTGGTAATAAGGTTTAACATAAGAAAATGTAAAAAAAAAAAAAAAAATTATTGTTAATATATGATAGTAAATATGATTTAGATAGACTATTTAAGAAGAACCTTTTTTTGGTTTTCGTTAAATAAATAGATTTCTATTAATAATTATTGTTTTTTTGTTCTTTATTACTTAAAGAATATCCCACATATTAAGGGGTATATTACCGCACGATGGCAGGAGTTGAGGGTCTCTTCGCCTTAACCGGGAACTACGGGGTAGGACTATTCCCCCCTCCGGGGATGAGGTCTCTCGGAACCACCCCTCTATTTGTATTTTCATGTGAATGTCGCGGGGGTTCCTCAGACCATCCTCTACGGGGTAATGAGGAAAACGTCCGCCCCCTATGTTCCCTCGTCGGCTCGATGCCTAATTAAGTTATGATGCCGTATAAAGTGACAAAATTTAATAGATAAGATCTATTTTTTTAAGCAGTCAAACAAAAAATGGTCTCAAATAGGCCTTCTAATCATATTACAATATTTAACAAACATTTATTTTTTATTATTATTTCTTTTATAACATTTTCTTATTGTAAATTTACCCAGGATTTCCAAAAATGTATTCCTTTTCGCTGTATGTATTTGTAGTATTTTGAGAATATAATTTTTTTTATTTTATTATATTTTTTATTTTTTTTTTATATCTTTTTTTTTTACAACGTTTACAATATTTTCAGGGCAATTACTTTGGACCAGGATTTTCCAAGCAAATGTTATTTTCCCGTTATATAAACTGTAGCATTATAAGTTTATAAAGATACATATTGACGGCTTTAACAGACGCTGGCCATATATATATATTAATATATATTAAGTAGTATATTAATATATTATAATATATTATAATAGTTTATATAATTATATATATATATATTATATTTATATATAATATAATATAATATTAATATTAATATATTACTATATTAATATTATAATTATGATATACATATATTATAATATATATATATATTATATATAAAGAGAGAGAGAAGAGGAGAGAGAGAGAGAGAGAGAGAGAGAGATGAGAGAGAGAAGAGAGAGAGAAGATGAGAGGAGAATAGAATGAGAATCATCATAAGAGAGAAGAAAGTTAGAAGAGAGAGAAATTTTATATATTCAAATTTATTATAAAACCTTTAAATATTTATACACAGGAATGCCTTTATGATTATTACTTTTAGTAATTCTTAAATACTATTTACTCATATATAAATAAATTTAGTATATTTATATCATTCAATTTTTGTGATTACTAAATATATTTAAATATTTATTTATGACCTTTAGAGAGATAAAGATAATATAAGAATTTATGTAATATTGAGATCTGAGGTTCTAATAGAGTTTGATTTCATTTTACTTAATTCAACCAGTTTGAGTATATATATACGCATATATTATACTATTATTAAGAACAACGTGATTCATAATAATAATAATTACCCTTCATATATGAATATTTATTTTTATATCTTAAGAAGTTTTAATCTCTCCGAAACATAATTAGCTTTTATTTCCTAATATTTATCTTGTTAAAATGATTAATTATATGATATATTATAAATACACTATAAAAAAAAATTAATATATTTCTCTTATAAAGTATATTATATATATGAGTGTTTTTACAATTAACCAATATTATTTAAAAAAAGAAAAAGTTTTCAAGGACACTCTGTTGAGTAATTTTTCTTTTCATTCTATTTGAGATTACTCAGCATTTATTGGGATGTAGAAAACCTGGAGTGCTTTATAAAAACTATTACGTGTGTTGAAGCGTAATTTTTCTTTTTTGGTGGTATCTGTTGGATTGCTCTTATAGAATGAGAATTATGATGTCTACTACCTTGTGTTGTTGCGTTATATTGACGTGATGTTTTTTTTCAAGAACAAAGTATAGTAATTAGCTATTTTCCACTTCATAAACGACATATTATGTTAGAATACGTATTTTATTTTTTTTTTATAAATATTTAGGAAAATTAAAATTTTCTTTATGAAGGAAAAAAATTAAAATTATAATAATAAAAACCGGGTGCTTAAAAAACTACGTTTGTGAAGCGTCTTTTTTTTGGGACGTGATGGCCTAGTGATAGAGCATCCGGTTGTATGTTAATCTCAGCACGACGGAGTCCAACGTTCATGATACCGCTGACGAAGAGTAAATCTTCTGTGACTCTATATTTATATGGCAGCCTTA
>JABUQX010078740.1:0-20000 GCA_015478945.1 Trachelipus rathkii
ATCTCAATATAACATCTATCAATTGATACTTACTATCGCTTATATATATATATAATATTTATAATAATACTAATATATATATATATTAATATATATAAAAATATTATATATATATATAATATATATAATATAATATAATAATATAATATATATAATATATATATATATATATATATATTATATATATATATATATATATATATATATATATATATAATTACAAGGAAAAAAATATTTCACGATACATTTCACATAAATTATTTTAAATTAGTATTACAAATTTATAATTTCTATTATCACCAAGATACTGCATCCAAGGTAATAAGACTTGAAAACGTGTAAAAGCTTAATAAAAGTTTACCATCCTGAAAGGTAAGCTAAAACTATGAAAACAGAACAATTGCCTATATCTATAATATATGAAAAATTATGATAGATTAGTAAGGATAGATTCTATATAAAAAATTAAAAAAATTATTAACGATCATCGAAGAGAATGTATTGACATTCACCCAAGATAGCATAAATTCAATTATGGATTAATAGTCATATAGTTTTATTCCCAAGAACAGGCGCAGTGAAGGAATCAAAAGGAGAAATTATAAATATTTATTTATGTTACCAATAATATAAATTATTATAATATCATATAAGAAAAAATTTAAACTTAATATTGTATATTATATATTTAAAATAAAATATAATATTAATATATATATAATATAATTATATAATATTATATATATATATATTATTATATTAACTATTATAATATATATATATAAATAATAATATATATTATATATATTATATATATATAATATAATTATATATTATTGATATATTATATATATATAATTAATTAATTATATATAATATATATATAATATATATATATCTATAATAAATATATATATTATAATATAATATATATATTTAATATTTAATATATACTATCCTAACTCTCTCAAGATTTACATTTCTAATAACACTATCATAAAATAGAAATATCAAGATAATTTATATAAGCTAAGTAATAATACAAAAATACTCAATAACCCACAAATACCACATACCCCAAAACCCAACAATAAAACACCCACTTAATACAAGACCAATATATATATAACCATAACTTATACCAATAATATACTATACTCTTAACCATACCCAAAACCATACTATCACCTTCAACATAACCACTACTATCCAACTCACAACTCTCCCATTCCACCTTAAGACACTATTAATATCACTTAATTCAATACCTTAGTTACTAGCTTACCTAACTTAGCTCCACATACACTCTCACACCACTATTAACATCCTATAACTACAAAAATACAATATATACAACTCACATATACCCTATAATCGCATAATTAAATCACTAAAACACATTTAAATAGATTACCTACAATATACCAACTCTTATCCACTTATACCACCTATATATAATACAACAACCCATCATTAATTTACTCATTCATCACATTCCATAATTCCACTATATCAAACACTATATATACCCAAACCCTAACCAATATAAATTAACTAATCAATCCACTACTCCAGATATACTCAATAAGTTAATACACTATAACTCAAATACTATATATAACATATATAAATCTACACACATGACATATACATAATATATAAATTAATAATATTATTTAAAATAATTAAATTAAAATATTAATAATAAAAAATTTAAAATAAATACTAAATATTATATTTTTAATAAATATTAAAAATCAGGCGAGTATTTAACTATTATAAAATCCTGTTATGTTTATAGACATTAAAATTTTAAGTATAACTATATATATATATATATATAATATAATATATTATTATTATAATTAATAATATAATATTATATATATATAATATAATATATAATATATATATATATATAATATTATTATCATATTATATATTATATTATATTAAATGATATATTTATATATATATAAATAATATTATATTATATAATATTATATTAATATATATATATATATATATATATAATAATATATATATATATTAGTATTTAATAACTTCATTTACCTCTGGATTTTAGACATATTTTTATACAAGTGATGTATATATTATTAAATAATATAAAAAATTAAAAACAATAATCATTTAAAAGTATTATATTATATAATAATATTAATAATATATAATATCTAAAATAATATATTATAATTAATAATAATATATACAATATTACTACTATAATCTAAACACTATAACGCCAAGTCAAAACTAATATCTACCTCGCAATATACTTAATGACTATTACTCTTCTAATACACCCCCACTAATGTATTTAAATCCACCGATAATAATATATCTCCGCTCTTAAATCAAACCGAGAATAATCATTTACCAAATATAAGCTTTCTCAACAATAGACCAAATATATAACCATCTCAATGTACTTCTGCTTTTATATATATATAATATTATTAATATATATAATATTAACTATATTATATATATATAATAATATAAATAATATAAAATAAATATAATAATATATAATAATAATTTATATAATATATATATAATATATATTAATAAACAAATATTTAAAAATATATTTATTTATATATATTATAAAATAAATATAATATAATATATATATATATTAATATATATAATAATTATTAATATATATATATTTAATATGATATAAATTATATATATATATATATATTATTATTAACATAAATTATAAGAAAAAATGATTTCATTTAACGAAACTTCACATAAATTTTAAATAGTATTAAATTTTTAAATTTCTTATATACCAGGTGCATTTTCCATGGATAAAGAAACTTGAAAACATCATTATCAACTTGCTTGCTGACAACTTAATCTTTCTTGGTATCAGCATAAATATAATATTATATAATTCTTTATTAATTGAAATAATATACAGATAACAAATTATTGACGAGAAATATAATAATTTATATTATGTATAAAGGAAAGTTCATTAATAAAAAATAATTATTAAAAAAAACATTATTTATAATTACGAACTCGGAAAGAGAATGTGACCCCAATAAAGAGAAAATCTTAATTATAGTGAAATAACGGAACAAAATTAAGAGACAAAAATTAGGCCTGATGAGAATTTTTAATTATATATTAATACATGCAATAATAATATATATAATATAATATATATTATATATAAATAAATATATATATAATAATAAATAAATAATTATATATAATATTTAAATATATAAATATATATATATAATTATATATATAATATATATATTATAATATATATTATATATATATTAATATAAATATATATAATATAAATTAATATATATATATATATAATAATTGAATATATATATTATAATAATATAATATATATAACTATATATATATATTATAATATATATATATAAAAATAATAATTATATAATATATATAATTATATATAATAAATATATAAATAATATTAATATAATATACTAATATAATATATATATATTAATAATTTATATATATATATATATTATATATTAATATATATAATTATTATAATTTTATTTAATATATATATTTATATATATTATATATATAATAATAATATAATAATATAATAAATATAATAATATATATTATATTATATAATATATGTTAACTGTAGAAATATATTATAATTATTTAATTATAATAACATTATTAATTAAAATAAAAATTAAAAATTTTAACTAAATATTATAAAATATAAATATATATAATATTGGATAACAATTATAATTTTATAAAATTTATTAAAATATAAATTAAAAATATATTATAATATATATATATTAATTATATATTATTAAATATATATAATATTATAAAATATTATTATTATATTATAATAATATAATATATATATATAAATTTCAATTCAATATTAAAAAGATACAAGTAAATAGTAGAAAACCACGTTTAATAAAAACATCACATATAATTATTATTAATACGATAAACTAACCACATATATATATATATATCATATAATTAATCATATATAATATCTCATAGTTAAAATCCACAACTATACATATCCCTATAACCCGTACAATCAATCCTAAAAACTAAGAACACCTACACTAATACTATTATAAACTTAAATAATAACATATAACATATAACTAAATACTAACCTAATATTATATATTTATATTAAATATATAATATATTCTATTATATAATAATATATATATAATTCTAATATGTATCATTGTATACAAACATAGTTATTTAGTCTTTCCCTATAAATATAAATTTATATATTAATTATTTTTACAATATATATATATAATATTCTTTATAATTGCTATGTTATCTATTTCTATCAAAATATATTATATAATATAATATATTATAATATTAATATATAATATTATTATATATATATATATATAAATATTAATATTTAAATTATAATTATTTATATAATAATATTAATTATATATTATTATATTATATAGATATATTAATATATATATATATTAATATATTAATATTATAATAATATATAATATATAATATAAATTATAATATATAATATAATAATTAATATATATAATATATAAATAAATATATAACTTTTTAATAATATTTTATCATATATGTATTATTTATATATTGCTTTATAATAGTTTAAATGAACAATTTTACAATAGGATATATATATAATAATATATTATTAATAAATATATATATATACATATTATAATATAATATATATATTAATATAATAAATAAATATTAATTATTATATATATATAATATTTATATATATATAATAATTATATAATTATATATATATATATATATTAATTATATAATACATATAATATTATATATTATATAATTAATTATAATAAATAAATCTAGTAATTAACATACCTCTCTACCTATATACTGTAATATACATATATAATATATACTAATAACATTAATGTTCAATAATTATAATTATATTTTATAATTATAATTAATCTATTAATAAAATTAACAATAAATAAATAAACGATTATAATAAAATAGATAAATAATAATATAAATATATAATAAATAAATATATATAATATATATATATAATTATTATAATAATAATATAATATATAATAAAATATTATTATTTAATATATATAAAATAAATAATATAATAAATATTATTTATTGAGTTAAATTATAAAACAATATCAGATAATATATTATCTATCTTTCTACAATTCCCTTAAATAATAAAATAAATATCATAAAATAAAATATTTCATAAACATTAATATATAATATATAAATAAATAAAATGTTTTAATGTTATTAACTTAATAAATTAAGAAAAATATTTATGAAGTATATTTAATAATTTGATATAAAATTGAAAATTCTAAAATATAATAAAATTAATATATAATATAAATAAATTATATTATATTATATATTATATATTCCTTAAACTATATTGACCTCTTTCCTACAATATCCCCCCATCACCCCATCCATGTTCTACGTATTATAAAAACCCCTATTACAATTATATTTTAATGAAAATCTAGATTTCTAGAAACGAATACTTCACATTTACCATTATAACTTATCGAGCAGCTTCCTTCCAAGAAGAGCTTCCTAATTCAGCTTGTATGTTATCCAATCATTATATATCATCCTCACTTACCAAACTGTTTCATTTATACCTCTTTGTATTTCCTACCTACAGTAAATAAATTAGATACAACCTTTTTGAAGTATTTCTTTTTTCCATACACTTATATAATTACCCAAGAATCTTATTTTTTTTGTAACTATCACTATACATTTAGTCTTTTAAAGTAAATAATTATTACAATATACTAACGATATATAATAATATATATAACATATAAAATAAAATAATTATAGCATTCTTTTATAACCTATATTACGCTTTCATTACACTCTCATTACCATCACATAATCACTGTAACATTCTTTTTACTTCCTTCTTTAATTTGCACATCCACATACTTCCTTTGCATATCTACTAACTAATATAAATATGCATCACATTTCATTTGCACCCCAGTATTTTGTTCAGTATTCATAACTTGTGTCTAACAATTCAAAATACTCAGATTTATAAAGAGCAAAGCAGCTCTATATCATACTTATCCTATTTAATATTGAGATCTTATTGTTCACTATAATTTACCTACTCACTACTATTTAAATTTTCCTTATAATTACATTCCTATTATTTACGATAATCAATACCTAACGTCTTTCTCTCATCACAACAACACTATCTCCACTACGCTCCTTCACTTCTCCTCTAACTTATATGTTAACACATAGAACATCACTATAAATGCACTCCTCATCAAAAAATGAAAAATATCGATCGAGACACTTACAACACATTATACATAAACCATACTAGCTAAATCCGTATAGGAATTTATAACAACAATCCACAGCATAACCATATACTTTCATCAAAATACCATTACAATTCCTCATCTCAAATAACAATACAAAATACATAAAATCATTTACTATTTCAAGCTATGATCATCTCTATACCTTAATATTATCATTACAATAATGACATCTACTAGATTATATATAATTAATATATCATATATTATTATTAGATAATAACATTTATTCACATTGTTATATTATAAAAGATAAAATTAGTAAATTTTACTATTTATTACATCACAAGTAACTACATGTTCGATTCCCACTAAAATTTCCTACAGATAACTCAATCCTTGAACAACTCTTCAACCTCAACGCAATAAAAACTTCATTTCTCATCCATTCATATTAAATCTACCATCCCAACAAAAAAAATATACAAAATAAAAATTTTATAGAATATAATATTAACTAATAAAATAAATAAAAAAATTCAAAAATATATATTAACATAAATATAATATATATAAATCTAAATAATATATATATATATAAATTAAAATATTAATAAATACATAATATTATAATATATATATAATATAATATATAAATAATATTATATAAATTAGTAATATAAAAATATAATTTCACAAAAAGTAATAAATACTTTTAGGAAAAAAAAAAAAAGAAAAAAAAAAAAAAAAAAAAAAAAAAGAAAAAAAAAAAACAAAAATCAAATCAACAAATTAAAAAAAATTGAATAATAATATAAAAATATCAATCAACAATGAAACAAAAAAGTCTGATAATCACTCTTTCTCTAAACCCATCCAAAAAAAACCAACCTGCTTATACATACAAAACCATCTATTCCTCGAAAAAACTTTTAATTTTTACAAAGAAAAAAAAAAAAAAAAAAGAGAAAAAAAGAAAAAGAAAAAGATGAGAGAAAAAAAAAAAAAAACATATAAATAAAAATATATATATATATTATATATATATATGATGTAAGATAAATAGATATATTATATAATACTTTACTATATAACCTAATTATTTCATCAAACAATAATATATATAATATAAATAAATATATATATAATTAATTTATATATATATAATAATTATTATATAATATATATATTATATATATATTATATATATATATTTATATATATATATAATATATCTATATATAATTATATATTTACTGAATATATGATACAAATCTATAATAAAAATTACATTATTAATATATCATAATTACATACTATTTAAGGGTATCCCTCTATATATTATATCAATTTATATTAATATACTATAATACTAGAATAAATACTATCATATATAAATTAATATATATATAATATATAAACAAAAAAAAAAGAAATATAAGTACTAATTATACTATAATACTTATATCTAATATTATATAATACATTCAATTATATAATATATTATCTTATATTATTATATCCTAGTAGCTATAATAAGATCTATAGAATAATAAATCTATACATAAAATAATATAGAATCGTACTATATTACTAATATTCAACGTTTCCCTCAGATGTAGACTACATACGATCACATTAACATAACTAATTACCGTAAGTAATGAACACTTTATAATCATTACAAAAAACATTATTATAAAAATTTAGCTTAACATATATTTTTAAATATTAAATTAAAATATAAATTCTAAGGTTAACACTTACATCACAACACAATAAAGTACTATATTAGCCATATAGCTTTGTATTAACCCACAGGTCATCAAATATCTTAATCAAAATTATAATTAATATAGACAAACTTCATTCTATCAATCTACCTTTACATCATCATTCAAATTATCATCAACAAACCCAACATACCATAAAACATCCATAACTATATATATATTCACACCTTGTATTTATCCATATTCATATTTACTTTGTTTCAGTCACTATAAGCGAATCATAATACAAATTTGCCCTTATCTAAATTAAATACATTCACAATATATAAACATAACTCATATATCTCTCCTATCTTCATTATACCACTTCTCCTCACAACATATTAATTTTCCTACGACATACTAACATTTGTACCCATACGATCTAAATACATTCCATCGAAACCTGAAAATTAGAAAGAGCACGGTTTTACGGCGATTTCACAATACGAATCTTCACGAAGAGCGTGCATACAGAACATAAATTGTTAGATATCAAAGAGATTAAGGTGGTTAGTGGGCAGCTCAAACCCTAACTTACCACACTAGTCCCTTAGTCGCTCATTCACATAACGTAACATTCACGTCAGAGACATACGATATGTGGGGTCAATTCTATTAATCTCCCTTCCACCAAACATCAGTAAGGTATATTAAGGTTAAGTTAGGGATGTCTGTAATTCACCAGCAAAAAATGACCCATAGTTGAAATTTCCTATTGGTTTTTATCATGGTCCCTATCTAAGGAAACCCAAATATTCCTATAAGAAATTATTATTACGTACATACCGTTTCCTATGTTCAAATCCCAGAATGAGGTTTCCTATTGGTATGTTTCCATTTATAAGAAATACCCTTATAGAATTTCCATTCCTATAATAATAGGAACCCTAATCAAGTAATATATTATACCATCAGTACTCTCAATATGATCAACCAACTCATATCAATTCAAAGTTTACGATCTCGCCATCTAATCAAGTTCATATATTATTTAAACCTTGTGAAAAAAATAAGAGACACCTAAAACAGAGATATGCAACTTATTGTCCTGTATATTTCAGTTTTAGCTGTGATTCAGTGGTGTGACAATGGTCAAAGTTACTACAAAAGTTTGCCCCAAGGCCAGAGAATGTGGCTCGATTGTGTACAACAATAGAAAATTACATATTTAAAATTGGTCAGCTTTCATTTAAAGTAAATAATTTAAAATTGTTCTATGTTTTAAAAGTTGTATATGTTTTTTCTCTAATATTCTATATAACTCGTCAGTCCATATCCATATTTATTAATGTGATGCAATTAATCAGCAGTATACATTTATCTATTAAAACTGCGCACTCATTATGTAATCATCAACCCACACCAATTCAAAACACTATAACACAAACACAACACACACAATCACACACAACACACAGCCACATGTCACACAGAATACTATATAATATATATTATATATATATATATATATATATATATATATTATATATAATATATAATATCCATTGTATTATATTGTAATATAATGTGAAACATATATCTTAACTATTCTATTATTATTTTTTAATGTATCATTAATATATTATTATTATATACTCTATTATTAGTATTATTAATTACTCCATACATGTCGTTTTTATAGTAATTCTTCTATTAAATACATAAATCTGACTGAGATCTACCATTATATAGTTTCTATCTACATAATATCCACTGCATGTATATACTACTATATACATATTTTATCTTTCATTTGATAAATGATTTCAATCTGAACCTTTAAGGCATCAATATTATGGCAGATTAATTATATATAGGATAGAGTATTAGATATTACGAGCATCACATCATCGTGCTAACCTACATACATACGTCTATGTTACAGTGGAGTATACTCTAACATATATTTGAGTTATATGAGTGAATATGAGTCACTGACATATGATACTTCTAGTTTGCTACTGACAAATAGCAAATCAGCATCCACCTACTAATATAAAAACAAAGCAAGATAAGATATTACAGGAGAAAGGAAATATTATCATATTTTTAGAATATATATATTGTGTAACACTCTCATTAAGTTTATTAGCTACCTGATATAAATTTTGAATAGCTTGAAAATTAGTATCAAAACACATAACAAAAATAATAAAAAAAATAGTAAATTAATAAATATATCATAAAAAACTACAATATTAAGCGTAACAAGTGGAAAAGGTTAGAATCGATTAGTATTAGGATAATCTACCCATGGTAAAATTTTTGAGAGAACTATTTGTGACGAGGAAAAAAATAAAAATCTCATAATATTCAAAAAACTACATCCGGATTTACAGGCTTACAGGAGAAATACACTCTTTTGGAAGTTCATTTGTTAAACATTATAATTATTTAGTTAGGTAAATGTTAATTAATATTAAAATATTGGTAATATTTTTTTATAATTCTGTGAGACTTTGACGCCGAGTGGAGAACAGTAGTATATATATATAGTTTTCTATATATATGAATAATACTAATAATAATATATATATATATATATATAATTAATATAATATATTATATTATATATTATATAATATAATAATATTATATATTATATATATATATAATTATATATTTAATATAATATAATAATTAATTTAATAAATATAATAAATTAATTATATATTATTGTATAAAGGTATTATAACATACGTCAAATGTATAGGGTAGGACTCGTAAGCCGACGTATATTGAGGAACACAGGAGGGAGGACTGTTTTCCATACTCGATCGTAGGTGAGGAGGGGGCGGAAGGAAACACTATACCACGCTGTACCTTACAATAACACGCAAAGTTAGTCTGAGGGGTTCCAGGAAGAACCCTCCAACCGGAGGAGAGGGGGAGGTGGAAAAAAGTCCTAACATTCGTATATCCCACGGAAGGCCGAGAAAGAAGCGGACTCCTGCTATCTTTAGTTAAAAAAAAAACTATATACATTAAGAAAAGTCATTTTATTATGAAGAGCAGGGAGTAATGAAAAAAAAAAGAAAGATCAAGTCATTACCTCACACCTAGGACTCTTCTATACACTAATTACACTTCCAAACACTTGAGCAAAGCAAATAAAATGACTAAAGTACACATTTAAATAATAAAGAAGAAAGCAATAACAAAATTGGCAATGATCCATTTTTTTATTATTTTCCTGTTCAGGAGGTTTTTCCCTAACTAAAAAATATATATATAACCAGGATTCCAAAAATGATTTCCTTTTACACTGTAGGTATTGTAGTTTTTTAGATATGATTCTAATTATTAGTCAACCGACACACGTAAATATTTAAACGCTACAAAAATATCACGTCAATATACTTCAACAATGGAAATTAAGTATATCCTTATATAACTCAGTAAGCACGCTTACGTATCGTGGTATTGGTGTAGATATAAATAAGTTCGTTGGTCTCCTATTAAGAGCTGTACCATTACTTATATATAATATATATAAAATTATAAAAAATATATATTAAATTAATAATTCTAACCTAGTCGCATTCTAACTTGACTCATATATCTTGCTTACCTCACAATGACACCTATAGCCCTAAATTATATATAGTATAATATATCATTATATATTAAATATATATATAATATTATAATATATAATATATATAATATAATATTAAGTATATATATATATATATATAATATATATTAATTATAATAAGCCACCACGCACCGCACCTCTATATTTCAAAAATCTCAACGAACCGGAACACTGCATTTGTGTACCGCACCGCACCGCACCACGCACCGCACCGCACCGCACCGGCACGCGCCACGTGGTGGTCGCACCAACCCTAAGTTTAAAGTTTTTTTATGGTGTTATTTTGTGTATGCGGAGATAGTTCTTAGATATAATTGTATGTGAATGTGTTTAGTAATGGGAGTACCTAGAGGTGGGGATGGGGGAGGGGGGAGGGTGGGGAGGGAGAGTGGGGAGGTGGGGAGTTTGCAAGCGTGGTGTATATGTGAAAAAATTATAATGCTTATGCGATTTTCTGGGGGGACTATCCCAAATGATCGCCACAGGACATTAAAAAAAATTCCCGTGTCCATAACATCGACAAATAATTTTTTAAAGGTAAAATTGGAGGACATGATTTTTATCCATCTCTCTCAAAACGTAGAACAAAAAAATCATCCTGACCAAATCGTATTCAAAATATATGAATAATTTTAATTTATTTTAATTTATTTTGTTTTTGCTATTTTTGATATATATATATATATATATACTATAATATATATAATATATAATATATATATATATAATATATCTTTGATGTAATATATATATCATTTATCAATAATATATTATATTAATATATATTTTATATATAATATAATATTAGTATATATATATATATATAATATATGGCTATTCCCAGGGATCTTACCTTGTAAAAAATACTTTGGGAAATTTAATCCGAAATCTATTTTTTTTAGGGGGATAATACATTTTATTCCTTTCAGCAAAGCACTACCTAATTTTAATAATTTAATAAAAAAAAGACTCACTTTGCTTTTTAAAATACACAACAAATTTAAAAATATGCGGTTTAAACTTAATATTAATTTATTGACTGTTGTTAGTTAGGCCTAATGTTAGACTAGCCACAACCGGGGCGTAAGCTTAACATCGTAATGAAACTTGGCGATAATTTTTAAAATAACAGGAACGAATCTGTTTTATTAAATTTTCGAAAATCAAATATAATAAAATTATAAAAATCATGAAATACTTTTATTTATGCAATTATATTGTTCTTAGTGCGGAAAATTAAAAAAAAAAAATAAAAAAATAATAATAAAATAAATAAAAAAAATCATATCTCAAAAACTCCAATAGCTTACAGTAAAAAGGAATACATTTTAGAATCCTGGTAAAAAAAATGTGAAAAAAAAAAAAAATTATGTTAATATTATAGTAATAATGAGTAGAAAGCCTATTTAAGACCTTTTATACGTTACGCGTTAAAATAAATAGACTTTGTAGTAAAATTTTTGTTTGTGTTTTTTTAACTAAAGAAAACCCCAAAGGTATACCGCAAAGATGCAGAGAGTCGGGGTCTCTCGGCCTTCCGGGACTACGGGGTAGGACTATTTTCCCCCTCCGGGAGGGTCTCCGGAGCCCCACTCTTTGGTATTTGGGTTCGCGGGGGTTCCTCCGCCCCTTCCACTACGGGGTTATGGAAAACGCTCCCCCCCCTGTGTTCCCCGTCGGCTCGAGCCCTCCATACATTGCCGTGTAATACCTACAAAATAATATAATATATATATATAGTCCCCGCCGGCTCGAGCTCCCCCCTCCAAAAATTTTTTATTTTTTATTTTTTATTTACTTTTTTTACATTTTCCTAAACCGAATTTTTACAAGGATTCCAAAATGTATTCCATTTTCCGTAGCTATTGTAGTTTTTGAGAGGATTTTTTATTTTTATATTTTTTTTTATACACTGTATTTCTTTACTGAGATTAAAAATTTTATACTAATATAGATTCCTAACAATTGATTTAATCCTTTTACCACACTCTGAGTATAGCTTAATTGTACTATATGTATTTTGTGAGATAATATGAGATAATATTTATATAATATATATATAATAAATATATAATATATATATATATAAATATTAAAAAAAATATTAAATGCAGGCTTATCTTTTAATTTTACTCTGTTTCACAGTATATATTGAATAAAAATTTTAATGAGGTTTTTTATATGTTGTTTCGCGCGACATTTGGAATGCACCCAATCTGATGTTGTCATTGAAAAATTTATTAGTATTTTATATTTTATTTTTAAAAAAGGGAGGGGGGGGGCGAGGTGAGGTTTTTTTGAATATGAAAATTTAGTTTATTTATTATTTCGATTATAATAGCGAAGCCAATGACTTGACATTATATTGCTTAGTGAAATTTATTTAGATTTTAGTATGGATGGATTTAACAGTACTGAAGTCCTTTATCAAATGAATGGTGAATATTATAGCTCAAAAAATGGTTTTATACACTTGCCTTCATTTTCTTCATTAGTTTGTTGTTATTAAAACATACTTTGCTCATTTACATGTCGAATGCAGTTATATTTAGGCTTGTAATTATTGTTAGTGGATTATATTTGAAATAAGTAAGGTGTTAGTGAGTATTATGAAGGTTATTATATCCTGGATATATATTATAAGAGAGGGATCGGTTAAAAAATTATTTTATTAATGATAATATTTTATTTCTTAATTAATTTACTGTTATATTTATTCACAAATTTTACTGATTGATATTAGCTAATTGTATCAATTCCTTTTCTTGATATTGATTTTTTATTTCGTTTATAATTGTTAGAGCCATGAAAATGTTCTACTTGACGTTAAATTGATATATGTAAGAATTAGCTAGCATTAGTAGATGTATCAAAGAGATAATCAGAAAGATATTCCTTTTATTAATTAACAATAGAATGTGATGGTTCAAATAAATAGTGCTTCAAATATACACATCTATGATTTTTTATATTTCTCTTTCTTGTGTAGATATCCCTTCTAGAATATTTCTTTACTAATTAATTCTGACAAGTATTGGCTAATGGACTAAATTATTATGTTATATGTAACAATTGAGTTATTGAGTTAGATAGAGTATTATATGAAGGTCTTTACAAGTGGAAATGGTTAAAAGTGGGGTTTACCCTAGTTAAGTTTTTTTATCGTATTTTTATTATTCACCTATATTTGTTAGGACCTAAGATGACCTCTAACTACATTTACTTTCACTAACTATCACATAAAAAACCATATACTCAAAGTCTAAGTTACCTATTTTAGGTACTAATTCCTAATATTATGATATTATTATAGTATATTATATAATGTTCATCTTTTTTCTCGGAATCTTGAATCTGATTACTCGACATTTTCACTCATTCACATTAATATTAATCATGATATTATATAAAGTTATATTATCGATACATTATTAATCACATGACTTTATAAATTAATACATTTTCTTATGCTAGGATCTATCTAACCAGACCGTTATCTTTCCCAAAACAACACTTATCCCAATCAAATTATATATTATATAATATAAGTATATTAATTATTACATAATTATCTCAGCATTAACCACTAAACAGACACTATTACTTAAATCCATTTAATATATATTATTAATACCTTGCCTAAATTAAAAAATAATTATGATTCCATGAATTAATAAGGAATTGTTAGATTTCATTAATAAAAAAGAATAGACTTTTTATATTATATAAATTTAATATAACATGATAAATTTAAAAATAAAATAGATTTTTATATAAAATATATATATATATAAATTAAAATATTAATACTATATATAATATATATTATATTATATATATAATATGATATATATATATATATAAATAATATTATATATAATAATATATAAATAATATTAATATATAATATATTATATTATTATATATAATAATATATAATATATATATATAAATATATATATATAAATAAATATTATTAATATATATATATATATATATATATATATATATAATAATATATATATATTATATATATATAATATATATATTATATAATAGTATATTAATATATATATAATATTAATATATATAATATATATTTATATATATATAAAATATATATAATATATATAATATATATATATTATAATATATTAATATATATATATTATAATATGTGTATAAATTTATAATTAAATATTAATATAAATAAATTATATTAATATATAAGTTTACACCATAACAAACATATCGAGGATTTCAATCATATAGTCTAGATAACTTGGCTCAACGTACTCTCCCTTAAATAACCTGCACACAAGATTACAATATTTCAGACAATTAGATCTATTTATTATAGTTAATTTCTTAGTTAATAAGGAATATATATTTAAATATAATATATAGGATATGACTATAAATATATATATATTATAATAATATATATATAGTAATTAATAATATATTATATATTAATATGAATATATAATATATATATTAATATTAATATAATATATAAATATTATTTATTTCCAATATATATATATAAATTATATTTAATTATATTGTATATTTATATTATTTTGATTATATGGATGATATTTATAATTATATACGGTTATATAAAATAATATTATAGAACCATATTCATTTATTAAAGGAAGTTAACGTAATATGATACGATTCACGATGATAATCCGAATTTTTTTTTTTCGATTATTTTATTTACAAAGGCAATTTAGAGACGTAACAGAGTTAACCTATAATAAATAAATAATACATTCTTCTTTTATTAACTAATAATTGAAGTAGCATAATTACCAAGTATGATATATAAAATTACGAACAAAATTATAGGATTAAAGAAGATCAGTTGAGTCTTCTCAGTTGACTTATTGGCACTCAGCCCCTTAAAAAAAAAAAATATAAAATTAAAAATTAAAAATAGCGTTTTTGAGGGCAATTTCTTGCGCTCTTTCATATTAGGAGTTTTTACAAACATATGTATGAACTATAGTACAGGGTTTTTACACCGCGTAGCGTTCAGGTGAATTTTTCGAGAAGAAATTATAATCTTTTTTATGTACTTCCTTTTAATTAGGATAGTGCCTATATTTTAATATTATTAAATGAATATGTATTAAAATATTAAATATATAGATTTTCATTATATACATTATAATGTTGTCTCATACGTTTTATTACCATAATATAATTAATTATATATATTACTAATATTATAATAATAATAAATTATATATAATAAAATATTATAAATATTAAAATTATATAATATATTATATAATATTATATATTAATATATTAATTATATTAATATTATTAATTATTAATATAATTAATATATATAAATTATAGATATATATAAATAATTATATAAAATATAATAAATATTATATTATATATAATTAATATATTTATAATATAAATATAATATAAAAATATATATATATATATAGGCACTACACTTTAAAAAGGAATATTAATTATTTAAAGACATGATACATTATTTACGATAAAATATTACGCTAAGAACCATACCGTAGATATTCTACCTGCTTAGTTAGTCACGTGTTATAGCGTTAAAATTATAACTCTAATTATTAAGAAAAGAATTCCCATAAGTTGTCATAACACATATTATATAGAAGTGTATATATAAATTTATACTTTATTTATTTATGTCATCCAGAAATTGAGCAAATATCTGTTACTCCATAATTGGTGTAATTATTTTTATTTTAGTTTTAAGGTGCATCAGTAGACCGACGGTTACGAGGTAATTATGAAGTCTCACCTTAATCCATCATATTATATATATATAAGTTAATATTAAACCCGTCGAATATCCCTACTTATTCAGCTGAGATTGACTCTTAGAGAGTTATTACGCAACTGGACATTAACTTATCCATTCTTTCGTCGATTTTAATATTTATTATTAGTGTTAGATATTATTAATTTCTATACTTATTTAATTTTATATAATAATAAATATTAAGTTTAAAAAGAAAAAATAATTAAGAAAACTGATATGTTTTGAGTCATTCTATACTGAACGGCTCGCTTAATTATTATTATGTAGTAGCCTAGGTTAGTTAGGTGATGATTAAATTTAAATAGTTGAAAAAATTGCTATTATATATAATATTGATTTATAATTTAATATCTTTGTTAGTTACCTTAAATATTAATATTTATGAGATATTAACATTTACTACTTGTTAAAGTGTAATCAAGTTATCATTTATTATATATATTATATATATTATATATATATATTATATTATATATATTATATAATATAATTTATATTAAAACAGTAGATCACTGAAAAAATAATATAAAGTACTATAGATTATTAAAAGTTGAAGACAGGATGACAAGTTACTAATAATTTATTCAATTTTATTGAAACACTTTGTTTATATACAATAATAGAATACATATCCATATCAATTTATCACTAAAGTATTATAATTTATTATAATTGAATGCATAATATTATTTATATTAAAGTATTTATATTTTTAAAAAAATTAATTAAAGTCCTTTAAATATCCTTTTTAATTTTATTGTTTAAATTTCCAAATATTCATATTTGTTATTATATATTGTTATATTCTTTATCTATACTATCTGAAATCCATTTTTCAATATCTTAATTAAAAGTCACTTTTATCTTTGGTTATTAGTCTGTTTAAAAAAATGAATGTATTGTTACGGTATTTGGTATTTATTGTAGTGTAAGATAAGAACGAAATCCTTCACGTCTTGTAAGTTATGCATCGACATATAAAGTTTTGTTTCACTGAATATGAACCATAATATTGTTTATTGTTTATTTCATGTGTTCTAATTTATGTAGTCATTAAATTATAATCTGAAATAGACGAGCGTTGGTTGAGGTAGGTAGAATTGTATATATGTGTATCGAATAGCCTGTCAAGACTCGCTAGAGATCCATTGTGCTCAAAGATATAGTCTGTCACCGCATATATTCAATTACGTTATTATATAGAGCAATTTCAATCACATTAATCCAGTTATTGCTTTTTTCGGAGTATATCCAGATGCAAGTCTAACAACCAGAACATGAACCTAATATTAACATACACCTACACCAAACAATATACTCTTAAAACCTATTAAAAACCGTTGGATACATAACTAACGGCGCACACTATAACCTACACTAACCCTAAACTCAACGCGACCTTTAAGCACTAAGATACCATATTTATCTCTTTATCCGTAGCACAAATAATCCTTAACTAATCGTACAACCTAAGATACAACTTCCCTATTTCCTACAGCACTACCTACATCAGTCCATACACCTATTTAAATTTGAATCTATCACTAAAACCTATAACTAACAACATAACATTATATAATATATATAAATAATATATTATATAATATATAATATATATATATATATATATATATATAATTATATTATAAATATATATATATATATATATTATATATATAATATTATATATAATATATTATATACTATATTATATATATATATATATATATATATTAATTATATAGAGACCCTTTTCTGTTTTACACAATTGGATCAGTTTTGAATTTTTTTTTTTTTTGTTTTTTTTTAAATATATTGCTACTATATGATACCAACATTGAATTCAAGTGTAACGGACAATGAATTAAAAAATAATAGGACCACTTACGTTTTAACGGATCCGTAAACCCTTTTATTTTTTTTTTTTAACTAAAGGAAACCCAAGGGTAAACCCCGCAAAGATACAAGGAGTCGGGGTCTCTCGGCTTCCGGGGGAACACGACAGGGTAGTACTATTTCCCCCCTCCGGGGGGTCTCACGGAAACCCCCGCTCTTTTGGTATTTCGGGTGTGCGGGGTTCACTTCCGCCCTCCCTAACGAGGATGGAAAACGGTTCCCCCTCTGTCCCCCGGGGGTTTTTTTTTCCCCATACCCCCTTTTTTTACCGGAAAACCCCCCCTCCCCCGTACATATTTAACTACTATATTATTTTTAGCATATTTGTTTAAAACTTATACGCTGATTCCAAATAGGTTATTGGTTTTTTCTGTAAGTGTCGTACTTTTTGAGATATTTATTTATGAAAAAAAAAAAATTTTTTACATTTTTTTGTAATAAGCTTTATACGCCTATTAAATATGTAATTGGTTTTCTGTAAGTGTCGTACTTTT
>JABUQX010078740.1:25000-40797 GCA_015478945.1 Trachelipus rathkii
TTGTCTGGAGGATGAGTGTGTAAATGAAATATGAATAAAGAAATATTGAAATATAACTAAAAGAATCTGAATATATATATTATATATATATATATATATAAATATATATATTAATATATATTATATATATAATATATATATCATATAATATATATATATATTTTATATATATATATATATATATTATATATATATATATTTTATATAATATATCATATATATATATATAATATATGATAATATATATATATATATATATATATATATATATATATATATATATATATTATATATATAATATATATATATATATATATATATATATATATAATTATTAAAAGAAATTGTTAACTTAGTTGACATAATAAAATTAAGAGAAAGTCATAGGAAATTACAAAATCTTTGAGCTATTGAAACCCATCGAATTGGCTACAAAAGAATTATCGGAAAAAAATACATAACCGCGAGCATGATAATTCCCATGTGCAACTGTTTAAGGAAAAATAATGGATAAAATAAACCCCAAGTCTCGTGTGATTTAAATGCTAAAGCAAACTCCATGCACCCTGGTAAATGAAAGATTAGGAGTTCTAGAAAAATATCCAAGATTTTAAAAAATGCATTTTCAATCTTCCTTGATTGCTTCCAAAATTATCCAAAAAATAAGTAAAAAAGTCCTTGACAATTTGGGAAATCGCAAATAGATGAGACTGATTTAAAAGAGGTGACACCAAATGTTGACTTTTGGGATGTTCATGAAGGAGAATCTGCTAAAAATACCCAAAATGCTTCATTACTTATGCAAGACAGTATGCCAAATGAAATAAAATAATATTTAAATCAGCCTTTCCTACCAAATTTGATTCAGTAAAGTTTTGGATCGACAGTAAAATTGCATTCCCTCCTATGTTTATAGTAGCGATGAAATATTTTACTGTAAATGTAACTTTTGTGCCTTCGGAACGTACGGTATCTTTGTCAATATAATTTGTTTGTCTTCGGAACGTCTGTCAATGCAACTTTGCCTTCGGAACGTCTGTCAATGCAAATCCTGTGCTCTTCGAACGTCTAATGCTTCTGTGCCTTCGGAACGTCTGTCAATGCAACTTCTGTGCCTTCGGAACGTCTGTCAATGCAACTTCTGTGCCTTCGGAACGTCTGTCAATGCAACTTCTGTGCCTTCGGAACGTCTGTCAATGCAACTTCTGTGGCTTCGGAACGTCTGTCAATGCAACTTCTGTGCCTTCGGAACGTCTGTCAATGCAACTTCTGTGTCTTCGGAACGTCTGTCAATGCAACTTCTGTGCCTTCGGAACGTCTGTCAGTGCAACTTCTGTGCCTTCGGAACGTCTGTCAGTGCAACTTCTGTGCCTTCAGAACGTCTGTCATTGCAACTTCTGTGCCTTCGGAACGTCTGTCAATGAAACTTCTGTGCCTTCGGAACGTCTGTCAATGCAACTTCTGTGCCTTCGGAACGTCTGTCAGTGCAACTTCTGTGCCTTCGAAACGACTGTCAGTGCAACTTCTGTGCCTTCAGAATCTCGTCACGTAACTTCGTGCCTTTCGGAACGTCTGTCAATGCAACTTCTGTGCCTTCGGAAAGTCTGTCAATGCAACTTCTGTGCCTTCGGAACGTCTGTCAATGCAACTTCTGTGCCTTCGGAACGTCTGTCAATGCAACTTCTGTGCCTTCGGAACGTCTGTCATTACAACTTCTGTGCCTTCGGAACGTTTGTCAATGCATCTTCTGCGCTTTCGGAACGTCTGTCAATGCAACTTCTGTGCCTTCGGAACGTCTGTCAATGCAACTTCTGTGCCTTCGGAACGTCTGTCAATGCAACTTCTGTGCCTTCGGAACGTCTGTCAATGCAACTGTGCCTTCGGAACGTCTGTCAATACAACTTCTGTGCCTTCGGAACGTCTGTCAATGCAACTTCTGTGCCTTCGGAACGTCTGTCAATGCAACTTCTGTGCCTTCGGAACGTCTGTCAATGCAACTTCTGTGCCTTCGGAACGTCTGTCAATGCAACTTCTGTGCCTTCGGAACGTACGGTCTCTTTGTTAAATAATGTTTGTTCAGACGAAGGAAATAGGCTAACATCTCATCATCTTAAACACATTCACACTCAACCCGAAATATCTGACGCAGAACAAACCTTGGACCGTCAAACCAGAGGGATGCTGTCCCGTCTCCGTCCTGGGCACCATCCCTCCCCCTTCAGGATTATAAATTTACATTCCACAACGATCCCTCCCCCCCCTGTCTAAGATGCCTCTCCCTGATAAATTACGATATTAGACACCTCTTACTAGACTGCTCGGACCTAACGAACATCAGACGTAACTTCGATACTCTTGTTCTGACGGATATCTGGACTAGGCCGGCCGTGGTGTCACAGCATCTCCGGATAGCACGCTTCTCGTAAGGAGGGAAGGGAGCGTGGGGCTAACAAGCAAGATATATATATATATATATATATATATATATATATATATATATATATATATATATATATATATATATATATATATATATATATATATATATATATATATATATATATATATATATATATATATATATATATATATATATATATATATATATATATATATATAGAACGCCTCGTGGCGCAGGAGGTTGAGTCGCCGCCTCTCATACGTAAGGACGCTGGTTCAAATCCTCCGCGTAGCAGTTGGAGTTTTTTCTACCTGGGGCAAGATTTAAAACTCGACTGCGAACACGTTGGTGGCGCTGGTTTGGGATAGCCGGCCTTTAAGTTCGATTTCCTGTGGTTCCCCCGTGTTACCCCCTGCATAGGGGATAAAGCACGTTAAAAGGTAGTTTATATATATATCAGTGGCGTGCATTCATGCAGGGCATGCAAGTCATGCTGAGCATGACCAAAGAAATACAGAATTTTGCTAAATTCTTATTATATAAAAAAAATGCTTACAAACTAATAATAAAGAGCAGGAAACAAAATTACGCCAAGTTATGGTGTTAAAATCTTAAATTCATTTTAAAATTCTTCAATATTCAACACTTATATTAAATTAATGCTAGCATGACAGTTTCTCATTGAGTAGCATTTAAAAATATCTCTCGCAGCGACCGCGTTTACGGGTGAATTTCCTATTATTAATACAAGGCCGAACAAAAGCTGTACTCCAATAGCATGACACCCAGATTTTCCACTCGTATACTCAACGTATTTCAGCATCGTCCTCATTAATATATATATATATATATATATATATATATATATATATATATATATATATATATATATATATATATATATATATATATATATATTAGTTATTATATATATATATATATATATATATATATATATATATATATATATATATATATATATATATATATATATATATATATATATATTATATATATATATATATATATATATATATATATATATATATATATATATATATATATATATATATATATATATATATATATATATATATATATATATATATATATAATAATAATAATAATAATAATAATAATAATAATAATAATAATAATAATAATAATAATAATAATAATAATAAAAATAATTATAACAAAGTTGATGTTAATATTTTAAGCTGAAAAAACCTAAACATACGTACAAAGTTATCATTCTCGCTTAGTTCATATTGCCAAAGAAAATATATCTTTATTGATTGAGTTATTTGATGAAATAATTGATAATGTAGAGAAATGGGATAGGAATAACTATCAATTCCGCAATTGGATTCAAGCACAAATTAGGTGATTTTAAATTTATTTTTCTACTTAAAGCATTTAGTGAAATATTTTCCTTTACTGATGTTTTATTTAATGTCCTTCAGTCAAAAAGTTTGGATATTACTTATTGTGCTAATGAAGTTAGGAAAACTACTAAATTGATTGAGGAAAAACAAGATATTTTCTCTAAAATATAGGAAATTTTCGATCAGAAAAACATCATGATTACTATAGAAATCTATATAATAACATCATTCAAACAGTTGTGAATCAACTAAGAAGAGTCAGATTTAAATCTCTGGAAGTTCTTGTTTTTATAGAACTATTTTAACAGTCATAATTTTAAACAATACTCAAAAGATTTTCCTGCGAAACCTTTCGAGTCTCTAAGCATAATTTACGGAAGCCATTTTGACAAAATTCGACTGCGATAGTTGTGTATTCTTCGGATGATTTTAGAAATAAAAGTATTGTAGTATTGTACAACTAATAAAACACTTCCAAGACAATGAACTTTATGAAGTTATGCCTGAATTTTTTAAACTTTGCCAGCTCATTGCTACGATACCATCTACAACAGCAACAGAAGAAAGAAGCTTTTCTGCATTGAAAAGAATTAAAGTATATCAGAGGAATACAACAAGCGAAACTCGATTGTCAAGTATTTCAATGATGTCAATAGAAAGGAAACTTCTCTTGAAGTTAAGAAATTCAGAAGATTTTTCTGAAAGAATTATAAATGAATTCATAAAAAGGAAAGGAGGATGGATTTTATATTCAAATAAGGTAATATAATTATAATTCATATATATATATAGATATATATATATATATAGAGAAAGACAAAAAAAGTTAAATATAAAAAATATATATATATATATATATATATATATATATATATATATATATATATATATATATATATATATATATATATATCAGAGCTATGCGTGCCTATGCCTATGGCGCACTATCAATTGTAGGCGTAAAGGCGCATAGGCGCAACAATTTTTAAAAAGGCGGATTCGAAGCAAAGGCGCACAGCCAATTCACTGCGCGCCTATAGCCGCGTCTATGAACAGGAACAAATCATTTTTTTACCCTTAAAGTTAGAACTTAGAAGCTTGGCAAACTTGTATCATTTAAAACCAGTGTAAAAATATATATATATATATATATATATGATATATATATATATATATGTTATATATGTTATTATATATATATATATATATTATATATATATATATATATATATATATATATATATATATATATATATATATATATATATATATATATATATATATATATATCTGATTTTAGTATTTCTTAAATAAAAATAAATATTCAAATATGTCTCTGAATATTTTCAACTTCTGCAGCGCTCGAGCTGAACCTCCTGGGGAAAACATGGATCACAAGGACATGGAGGAGGAAAAGGACGTGTAGATATTAGTTTACGGTGTTTTAATTACAAAATTAATAAGTGTGTTTTTCTTCCTTACAAAAGCATGCTTTTATTATCGCACTAAAGTTTACTTTCCAAATAAATTTAGCGAACATCCACCAGCCGGCGAAAAGTTAGGCGCAAAGGCGCATAGGCGCATAGGCGCTAGGCGCATTGATGTAACCAAATAGGTGCATAGGCGCTAAGCGCACTAGGTCCGCGGCATAGGCGCATACGCACAGGCGCAATCAAAAAAATTACATGTTCTTTCTAATTCCATATATATATATATATATATATATATATATATATATATATATATATATATATATATATATATATATATATATATATATATATATATATATATATATATATGTTATTATTATTGCATGACCGGCATAATGGGTCACTGCATCGCCACTGATATATATATATATATATATATATATATATTTATATATATATATATATATATATATATATATATATAAGAAAAATATACATATATATATATATATATATATATATATATATATATATATTGAGTTAATGTACAGGACCCACCACGGCCCACAAAGAAGCGGCCACACTGGGTTGAATAATCAACTCCATTGGTGGGGGTTGATGACGTCACGGAATTGTCATCCTGTTCTGATACAAAATCTTTTTATAAATTTCTGCAATCTTTTAAGTCTTTACCCTAATTTCCACATTGTCGAACATCACCTCTCCTCCTCAAAACCTTATCTCTTATTCTTAACCGAAACTACTGAAGGTGTTTGAGAATTCTGACAGCAAATCCTACTCGGTTGACCCTTACGGTCCCTATCCTCAGCTTTCAGCCAAAGGCTTCTGTTGTTATGGGAAAGTGCCACTATTGGGGATTTTGAGACCCCATTTTAGCCCCACCTAAAAAATGGACATAAAATTCTTAATTTTCAGACAATTTTGATGGGGAAAATAGCAAACCGCCGCTCTCTTTAACCTCTAAAACATCATTTTCGGGTGATTTTCTGTATCTGTAGTCTTTGTTTCGGCATTTTCAATTTTCAGAACCTAATTTTTTGACATTTTTTCGTATCAACTTTTACAATTTTTTTTCGAAATGACTTCAAACTTGAAATATGCATAGATGGGTCCATTGTGCACAAAAAACAGGAAATAGTTTTTTGATTTTTGAAAAATTGTTCTCAGCAATTAAAAAAAAAAGTAGGTTTTGAAATTCGTCATTGCTGAGCACAATTTTCCAAAAATCAAAAAACTACTTCCTGCATTTTGTGCGTAATGGACAAATCTATGCATATTTCAAGATTGAAGTCATTTCGAAAAAAATTGTAGAAGTTGATACGAAAAAACTGTCAAAAAATTAGGTTCTGAAAAAATTGAAAATGAAACGTGACTACAGACAAAAAAACACCCAAAAAAGAAAAAAAAAAAAAAAAAAAAAAAAAAAAAAAAAACTGTGGTTTGCTTTTTTTCCCATCAAAATTGTCTGAAAATTAACAATTTTATTTTCATTTTTAGGTGGCGCTAAAATTGTGTCCCAAAATCCCCAATATTGGCACTTCCCCTTATGCCTCTGCCTTAAGTTATCCGAATTTTCTACCTTATGGATCAAGCTATTCTGTTAATCTACTACTTAATTCATCTGTTCTATGTACTTGTCTCCTAACTCTACCGACAATAACAAATTCTTCGACTTCTTAAACTACAAATCAGAACACATTCTCTCTCCTTCAACTTTGCCTGAAATCACGACTCTTGGGGATTTCAACCTTCACCACCAATGGCTTTTCCTATAATTCTCGAGACAACTTTTGAACATGCCTACCACTTTTCTATCCCGACCTCAAGCAGTTGGTGCAACTCCCTGATAGTCCTCGAGATTAACCCAACATTCTAGACCTTTTCGTAGCCTCTAATCCTCATCCACTTACTCTTTCCTTCCTCAAGGGTTCCTCCAATCACCTTCTTATCTAGTAACCTATTTTTATCTTCAAGTCTTCTCTGGCATAGAGGCGTACCTTCCATATTCTTCCCTTTCAACTAAACCTAACAAGTCTTGGTTTAACTCTGCTCCTTCTCGTGCTATTCGTCAGAGGGACGACGTCGCCTTCAGGAATTACCTTCTTCAGCCTCTACAAACACACGCAACTTATATTTCACAACGGAATCGTCCAAAATATATTCTCCTCGACACTAAAAATTTTCTTTCTTTCGTAGAAAATGCAATAATCTTTTTGGTTCTCCTTCCTCACGTCCTTTCAAACACTTTCCAAAAAAATCTAACTTTTATTTTCCTTCTTCCGCTTTCCCTCCTCCAGTATCCTCAGACACACCTTCCGCTAAAGCTGAACTCTTCTTTTAAACCTTTGCTTCTAATTCCACCTTAGAGGATTCCGGAGCTTTTCCTCCTCCTCCAACTCATGACTAATGAAGTAATTTCTTCTAAAGGTGTTATTTTTGCTTTATTTGAACATTGTAATTAACATAGTGACGGAAAACGCATCAAATATGATCAGTACTTCTGAAATATTAAATGAGGACAATAAACAAGAACATGAAGAACTGGTCAATGTGATACGGATTTTATTGAATGTCAAAACGAATAAGTACCAATTGATTTTCAGAACCAACATGTTAAGAGTATTAAAAGATTGTTCCAATGACATTAACATTGATCGAGTGCACGAATGAAGTGACGAGTTCACACTTCACAATACTTTTTCAGCAGATCTTATAAACAAGGCGAGACAAATAGCAAAAGTAGTACGTGCATAAAAATTTAGGGAAGTTTTAATGTGTCAAGCTGGGAAAGTGAGGTACACCTGCAATTTCACCTACTCCAACAGTCAATGAGAGCAAATCGAAACCCTCGTAGTTATTAAAGCATCCTTCCCTTGCAACAAAGAAAATTCAAGCAGAGGATTTGACTACTCAAAAATGTTATAGAAAGTGGAAGTATTTAATTAATGTATTAGAAGACAAAGGAGAGATTTTAGCAAATGACAAAAATTCCGTGAAAGAATTGAGGCAAGGAAAGAATGCTAACTAAAATCAAAATATTTTACGCCCATCTATGTTGATCCGTGGTTCAGTTCTTCTTCACACTGAAGATCCGATATTAAAAGCTAGGTATGCTCTTTGTGAGCTAAGACTTAAAATGAATGACACTATTGAACAGGAATCCCAAGTCGGAGTCAGATAGTTCATCAGTTTCAGGAATTCTTTCTTGTGGATCTTGTCAGAAGAAGAAGCCAATGGGACCAACTGAAGCACATAGAAAAGCGATTGAAAAATGACAGTCATTCAATAAAACCTCTTCAACCCAAAAATCCTTATTTAAATAAGGCATTAGATGTCATAACGAAAATCGACCGGAAATCAATGTTAACAGTTACGGACAATCCTTTATTACCCTAAAATTATTATCCTTTGCCTCACACTCAAGTGAGTGAGTGTGTCGAGTGCTTATCTTCAGATTTAAAAATAATAAAATCGGACCTAGCCCATCGTTAAAGGGGGTTTATTTTTAAGAAAGTTTTGAATAAAATATTACAAATGTTCATATAATTCAAAGAGGAACTTTTAAAAGTTAGGAAGAAAGTAAATTAAAATTTATTTTATCTAAAAAAAATTTTTTTTTTAAATATTTTCCAAATTTTAAATTGAGTCAAAATAAAGGCGTCACAAACCAATTTTATTTATAAAACCATAAATTTTTTATAATTTAAGGAATTAATTATATGTGTAAATGGAAATGAAATTATAATTAAGAACTGGAGTCGGAGTCGGAGCCGGAGCCGGTAAAAGATTTACCGGCTCCGCTCCGCAGCCCTGCAGAACAAATAAATTCTTTTGACCTCTTCTATCGTTTTCCATTATCACTTTACTAATCACTAATTGTTCTTTAATTTCATAAGAACGATTGCAGCGCCATTTTCGCTCTTCACTAATTATGTTGTTACTCGTTATATATTTCCATGCTTGTTAAATATGTGGCCTTTTAATTGGGATTTATGATTACATTCATATCTGCACTCGGAACATGCTTACGCATGATGTGTCTTTTTAAGTAATATTTCCGATTACATTCATAACTGCACTCGGCACATTTAAATAACTTTGTATTTCGATGCACAAACATGTGCTTTTTTAAGTTTCCTTTATGATTACATTCATAGCTGCACTCGGAACATTTCAACAATTTTATATTTTCATGATTTAGCAAGTGGATTTTTAGGTATCTTTTATCATTACATTCATAGCTGCACTCAGAACATTTAAATAACTTTGCATTTCGATGCACAAGCATATGTGTTTTTAAGTTATCTTTCCGATTACATTCATAGTTGCAGTTAGAACATTTAAACAATTTTATATTTTCATGATTTAGCAAGTGGATTTTTAGGTTTCTTTTATTATTACATTCATAGCTGCACTCAGAACATTTAAATAACTTTGTATTTCGATGCACAAGCATATGTGATTTTAAGCTTCCTTTATGATTACATTCATAGCTGCACTCAAAACATTTAAATTTTTTTATATTTTCATGATCTAGCAAGTGGATTTTTAAGCTTCTTTTCTCATTACATTCATAGGTGCACTCAGAACATTTAAATAACTTTATATTTCGATGAACAAGCATGTGTGATTTTAAGTGTTCTTTCCGATTACATTCATAGCTGCACTCAGAACATTTAAACAATTTTATATTTTCATGATTTAGCAAGTGGACTTTTAGTGAACTTTTATAATTACATTCATAGCTGCATTCAGAACATCTAAACAACTTTATATTTTGATGCACAAGCATATGTGTCTTTAGGTATCTTTTCGTATTACATTTATAGGTGCAATAGGCACAATTGAACAATTTCATATTGCTGTGAATTAGCAAATGATTATTAAGGTTAGATTTTTTATTAAATTCATAACTGCAATGTACACATTTAAACTTTCTTTTGTTATGTATCTTTAAATGACTTTTCAACTTGTCATTGCTTTTAAAACTAAAATTACAAAATCTGCAACTGAGATGTTTTAGAGGACTCTTTTTAATGGTTTGATCAAGCGTTACTGACGTTTGAGGTCTGCTTCTTGAACTACTTTTCATTTTGGAACCCTTTTCTTCTTCACCAGCATCGCCAAGGAGTGTCTGCACAAATCAATAATATAAATAATAATAAAAAAAAAATTATATGTATGAAGCATAAAATTTATATACATTATAATGTGTATTAAATATAAAATAATTACTTTAAAATGATAAGGGGAACAAAACTTGAAATTCGGTGGGGATCAGTTGAAGCCATCTTGGCTTCTCTGTCAGCCGTTTCGTTGCCAGCCACCTCCACATGGGAGGGGATCCTGTATACAAAGTGACCTGATTCATTCTGGTGTGAAGTCGATGGAGGAATCGTTGAATAACCAACACCAGAGGACTTGAAGGGCATTTATGGCCCTACGAGAGTCAAGAGTAAATCACATATAAGGCATCTACAGTGATAAAAAGAATCCTAGAGGGTGCTATTAAAATGGCAACCAGCTCCGCCGTGAATGTCGGGGCAAAATGAGAAAGTTGCGGTCCGGGAAAACCACAGAAGCGCCAACTCAGGTGACCATTTTAGAGAATACGCCCGTAGCGATCCGAAGGCCTGCATTTTGGACAGGATCAAGGGTTCGAAGTAAGGTGGCCGAGGAATGACCATACACAACACTTCCGTAGTTTAATTTGGACAAAGCCAGAGCGGAGTGTAGGCGCTGGAGGGATCTGCGGTCAGCCCCCCCCAAAACTATGCACCGAGATGACGGAGAAGGTCAAGAACCTTGGAACATTGAGCTTTCAGGTGCATAATATGTGGAGTATAAGGTTTTCATTGAAGACGAGTCCAAGGAATTTGATTTCTGACACTACCAGAACGGGTTCTCCACTTAAGGCGAGAGTCGGCTGGGGAAAAAGGCGGTTACCACTCCCACCCTTCTTCCGAAACAATACAGCCGTTGTTTTAGAAGGGGAAAACCGAAATCCATGCGAATCGCCCCAGTCAGTGATTTTATTGATGACCAACTGAAGGCGATGCTAAAGGTGTGACACACGGGCTCCAGAAACATAAAAGTAAAGGTGTGACACACGGGCTCCAGAAACATAAAAGTATAGGTGTGACACACGGGCTCCAGAAACATAAAAGTATAGGTGTGACACACGGGCTCCAGAAAAATAAAAGTATAGGTGTGACACACGGGCTCCAGAAACAAAAGTAAAGGTGTGACACACGGGCTTCAGAAACAAAAGTAAAGGTGTGACACACGGGCTCCAGAAACATAAAAGTAAAGGTGTGACACACGGGATTCAGAAACATAAAAGTAAAGGTGTGACACACGGGCTCCATAAACATAAAAGTAAAGGTGTGACACACGGGCTTCAGAAACAAAAGTAAAGGTGTGACACACGGGCTCCAGAAACATAAAAGTAAAGGTGTGACACACAGGCTCCAGAAACATAAAAGTAAAGGTGTGACACACGAGCTTCAGAAACAAAAGTAAAGGTGTGACACACGGGCTCCAGAAACAAAAGTAAAGGTGTGACACACGGGCTCCAGAAACAAAAGTAAAGGTGTGACACACGGAGAAACATAAAAGTAAAGATGACACACACAGGCTCCAGAAACATAAAAGTAAAGGTGTACACACGGGCTCCAGAAACATAAAAGTAAAGGTGTGACACACGGGCTCCAGAAACATAAAAGGTGTGACACACGGGCTCCAGAAACATAAAAGTAAAGGTAACACACGGGCTCCAGAAACATTAAAGTAAAGGTGTGACACACGGGCTCCAGAAACAAAAGTAAAGGTGACACACGTTTTCCAAAAACATAAAAGTAAAGGTGTAACACAAGGGCTCCCGAAACAAAAGTAAAGGTGACACACGGGCTCAAGAAACATAAAAGTAAAGGTGTGACACACGGGCTTCAGAAACAAAAGTAAAGGTGTACACACGAGCTCCAGAAACATAAAAGTAAAGGTGTGACACACAGGCTCCAGAAACATAAAAGTAAAGGTGACACACACGGGATCCAGAAACATAAAAGTACAGGTGTGACACACGGGCTCCAGAAACATAAAGTAAAGGTGTGACACGCGGGTTACATAAACATAAAAGTAAAGGTGTAACACACGGGATCAAATGTGTGACACACGGGCTCCAGAAACATAAAAGTAAAGGTGTGACACACGGGCTCCAGAAACATAAAAGTAAAGGTGTGACACACGGGCTCCAGAAACATAAAAGTATAGATGTGACACACGGGCTCCAAAAACATAAAAGTATAGGTGTGACACACGGGCTCCAGAAACATAAAAGTAAAGGTGTGACACACGGGCTCCAGAAACAAAAGTAAAGGTGTGACACACGGGCTCCAGAAACATAAAAGTAAAGGTGTGACACACGGCTCCAGAAACAAAAGTAAAGGTGTGACACACGGGCTCCAGAAACATAAGTAGAGGTGACACACACGGGCTCCAGAAACAAAAGTAAAGGTGTGACACACGGGCTCCAGAAACATAAAAGTAAAGGTGTGACACACGGGGTCCAGAAACAAAAGTAAAGGTGTGACACACGGGCTCCAGAAACAAAAGTAAAGGTGTGACACACAGGGCTCCAGAAACATAAAAGTAAAGGTGTGACACACGGGCTTCAGAAACAAAAGTAAAGGTGTGACACACGGGCTCCAGAAACATAAAAGTAAAGGTGTGACACACAGGCTCCAGAAACATAAAAGTAAAGGTGTGACACACGAGCTTCAGAAACAAAAGTAAAGGTGTGACACACGGGCTCCAGAAACAAAAGTAAAGGTGTGACACACGGGTTCCAGAAACAAAAGTAAAGGTGACACACACGGGCTCCAGAAACATAAAAGTATAGGTGTGACACACGGGCTCCAGAAACATAAAAGTAAAGGTGTGACACACGGGCTCCAGAAACATAAAAGTAAAGGTGTGACACACGGGCTCCAGAAACATAAAAGTAAAGGTGACACATACGGGCTCCAGAAACATCAAAGGTGTGACACACGGGCTCCAGAAACAAAAGTAAAGGTGTGACACAAGGGCTCCAGAAACATATAAGTAAAGGTGTGACACACGGGCTTCAGAAACAAAAGTAAAGGTGTGACACACGGGCTCCAGAAACATTAAAGTAAAGGTGTGACACACAGGCTCCAGAAACATAAAAGTAAAGGTGACACACGAGCTTCAGAAACATAAAAGTAAAGGTGTGACACACGGGCTCCAGAAACAAAAGTAAAGGTGTGACACACGGGCTACAGAAACATAAAAGTAAAGGTGTGACACACGGGCTCCAGAAACATAAAAGTATAGGTGTGACACACGGGCTCCAGAAACAAAAGTAAAGGTGTGACACACGGGCTCCAGAAACAAAAATAAAGCTGTGACACACGGGCTCCAGAAACATAAAAGGTGTGACACACGGGCTCCAGAAACAAAAGTAAAGGTAACACACGGGCTCCAGAAACATTAAAGTAAAGGTGTGACACACGGGCTCCAGAAACAAAAGTAAAGGTGACACACGGGTTCCAAAAACATAAAAGTAAAGGTGTAACACAAGGGCTCCCGAAACAAAAGTAAAGGTGACACACGGGCTCAAGAAACATAAAAGTAAAGGTGTGACACACGGGCTTCAGAAACAAAAGTAAAGGTGTACACACGAGCTCCAGAAACAAAAGTAAAGGTGTGACACACAGGCTCCAGAAACATAAAAGTAAAGGTGACACACACGGGATCCAGAAACATAAAAGTACAGGTGTGACACACGGGCTCCAGAAACAAAGTAAAGGTGTGACACACGGGTTACATAAACATAAAAGTAAAGGTGTAACACACAGGCTCCAGAAACATAAAAGGTGACACACGGGCTCCAGAAACATAAAAGTAAATGTGTGACACACGGGCTCCAGAAACATAAAAGTAAAGGTGTGACACACGGGCTCCAGAAACATAAAAGTATAGATGTGACACACGGGCTCCAAAAAACAAAAGTAAAGGTGTGACACACGGGCTCCAGAAACATAAAAGTAAAGGTGTGACACACGGGCTCCAGAAACAAAAGTAAAGGTGTGACACACGGGCTCCAGAAACATAAAAGTAAAGGTGTGACACACGGGCTCCAGAAACAAAAGTAAAGAAACTGTGCTGGAAGAAGAGGATTCAAATAATGAATTCGAAAAAGGGAAAAGGGAAGGAAGAGGAATAAAAGATTACATATGTGACAAGCGCACATACAAACTTGTGCTGGGACCGAACGGATGCACAAAGTTCACCAAGCATTGGTTCTTACCACCATGCTATCTCCCAAGTTCACCCAGAACATAGAACCGTAATAAGAATCAACATACACCCACCGGGGATATATATATATATATATATATATATATATATATATATATATATATATATATATATATATATATATATATATATATATATATATATATATATATATATATATATATATATATATATATATATATATATATAATCCACCTCCTATCCCAATATTAGGGGTGAGGTACGCAACACCGTCCCATTTATACCCTTAAGTGAGAAATCGTCCCAGTCAGAAAAATCTCAAACATACCCTCCCTCATAAAACCCCGCCATTCACTTCTGTTATGCACCTTTCTTCTCGCCTATGAAAAACTTACATTCATGTCCTCCAGGCATTCCTTTACTGACTCAATCCACTTTTTTTTCAGTCTCCCAGCCGGTCGATTCCCAGCACACTCACTACTATACATCTGTTTAACCAACTGACTATTATCCATCCTTTCTATAAGACCAAACCATCTCAATGGACTCTCGTTTATTCTCTCATTTACGCCTTTCCTCACACCACACAACTCTCTAATGCATTCATTCCTCATTTTATCAATTCTTCTCACACCTAACACTCCCCTAAGATTGTCCATCTGAACACATTGTATCTTAGATCTATACTTTTTATTCCAGACCATAGTTTCACTACTATACATTAACATATGCAACATACCCTCCTGCAAAACTAAAGCGCACTCAAGATTTAGAATCTTTACATCCACCAAGGATTTAATTGCATCAGTCACCTACCTACCATACATTACTTTCCTACAACATGCTGCATCATCCATTCCCTTTCCATCCAACATATATCCTGAATATTTAAACTCAGATACTTGTTCCAGGTGTTCACCATCCAACATGACTTCACACCGCGGACTTTCCTCAATCACTACCATAACCTTACTCATATCTACATTTACTTTTAAACCCCTCCTTTTACACACCCTGACAAACCGCTCTATCAATCCTAACTCTCTCTTCAGATTCTAAACACAAAACCAAATCATCCACATGCAATAAGCAGGGCCCGTCCACTCTCTTCCATTTTCCATCATTCTAACACACCTTCCTCCACCCCTACCTCTAATTCTTTCATAACCCCTTAGCATGGCACGAAAACGCAGAGCGTTTCACGATAAATGCGAAAACGGCTAAACACCCAAATCGACTGAACGAAGTACG
>JABUQX010078741.1:0-2500 GCA_015478945.1 Trachelipus rathkii
TGTGAATGTAAATATTAATGAAAACTAGATTTGTCGTCTCACCGATTTCTTGAAAAATTCTACAAATGTTAATACGTAATTCAGTTTGTTCGCTAAATTTAATGGGAAGTAAGTGTAACAAGTATTTTTAAATTTTCCTTCACAAATCAACGTCCAAAATTTAGTTTTTAGATTAAAGGCGAGTTTATAGTTATCCTTTATAAATTTTATTTTTCTGTTCTATTTTTGTGTATTGTATTTATTTTTTATGTGAAATTAATTATGATTTATCTTATTGAGTCTAATTTAAACTATTTTTCTTAATTTATTAAATGATTATTAATAGTTTCAAAAAGTAAATTTTTTTCCAAATTTTTTTTTAATTCCGTTTTTTTTAGCTCCATTATTGATATATTTAAAAAATCGCTTTCGAAGTAAAGAGAGTAAGGTTTTTATGATGAAGATATTTCATAATTTTACTATTTTATTTATATTTTGATTTTTTATACAATTAGATATGTAAGAAACAATTATTTAAATCTATATTACTTTGAAGATGTTTCTGGTGTGACATCAAAATTATCAGGTTACTATTGTGAATCACACTTCTCAATTATAAGTCGAGAATGTACAACATTATGAAGTGTCTATTCTAATAATAGCATAATCATCAAATTGGCTTTACAGAAAAGTTAAAGAACTTAATGAAAGTACTATTCCCTATGGTGTTTGATATGTGCATTTGATATTAATGCAATCAGCTATTCTTTAGACAAAAAATAACATGTTTTTGCTAGTCAAACATTGTATCTCTGAGTGAATAGTTAATAATAATTATATAATCAATAATATATTATTTTAGTAATATATTATATTTATCACTTATTATACTATATATATATAATTAGTATAATATATATATTATACAATAACTATTAATTATATAATAGGTTAATTATATATGACTTATTGAGGGTGTATATATACCTAGATAAGACAATGTTTATTTTAAGGTATGTCCCTTATATAAATCTAATTTTATTGTAAATTCAATTTATATACACTATTTTAAGTTCTAAATTATTTATTAGTTTAGGGTTTAGTTTATTTTAGAAATCAAAAGTTAGTTTTATAGAGGAATACTCTTTAAATATTTGTTTTTTCTAAAATCAATATAAGAGGTAGTTATTTATGGACGAATCGAGCATTCTGGAAGCTTGTCTTCCAATCTTTGCGAATTTCTTCTCAAAAGGAGCTTAAAGAAGGTTTCTCCTTTTTTTTTATTATCATCAAGGGAGAAACGTCCCTCAGTGTTTAATTGAAATGCATTTTCTTGCAATATTAACAATCGGTTTTCTCTGATTGTAATTTGTTTGGTCTCTCAACAATATCTCAAGCTTAAAGCCTTTTGCACTCAAGAAAGTTTTGTCTCTTTTCTTTTGCGAGATTTAACATTTGGTAATATGGAACCAAATTTAGACACCTAGGTTTCTCTGGTGTTGGCCTAATTATTATATATTTACTTCAAAAATATAACTCAAGTAAAATGCTGGAGAACAGCCAAACATCTATCTAGCAGGCCAAATAGCACGAAGACGTAAAAGAGAAACTTCTACAACAGTCAATTATAAGAATTATTACATAGGCTCTTCCCAACACCATTGTTAACAGAGAAACCGGCTTGTACAATTGGTTAACAATCGTAAATTACAAGAAAGAGAAACTTTCTGAGTGGCATAGGCTTAGCCTTAGAGATATTTGTTTAGAAGAACCAAACAAAATTAATAATTCGAGCAGAAGAAACTCATGATTGTGATGAATAATTCGCACAAATGCCAATAACTGTCTCTAGGTAAAGTTCAAAAAGTGAAGATAGGAGTAAAAAAAACGCGACTGATAAAGGAAAATAAAAAAGAGAATAACCTTTCTTTCTGTAAGGCCACTTTTGAGAACGAAATCGCAAGATTGCGAAAAGACAAGCTTCCAGAAATCTCATTCGTCCAAAATAACTACCTCTTATATTGAGTTTAGAATACCAATGATTTTGAAAAGTTAAACGTGATATAGACTATCTTGAGTTTCTAAAATCAAACACTAAACCTTAATACCCTAATAAATTAAATCTGCTAGGAACTTAAAATTATTAACATACTAATATTAAAAGTTGATTACACAGGCTAACATAATTAAACATGTATATATATTATAATAATATATATGATGTATATATATATATAATATATTATATATATGTCGATATATTTATATATATATATATATTATTTATATCTATTACCATGTATTGTTTTGTAAATAAATTTTGTACTGTAACTTTAAATTAGGAGTAACTCAATAGCCTTTTATGATAAGACAATTTATACAAATACCTTCGAGAGTTAAAATGGCCGACATGTTAAAATGTTTACTATTTGTTTTAACGATAGAAAATATGGCGGAAACTTTAACATGTTTCTATTTATTTTATCGATATGAAAGTTAACATGTTTACTATTTTTTTCAT